>ML282531.1:0-37419 GCA_005239495.1 Nicotiana undulata | reverse complement strand
ATAGTTTTAGCAGAGTTAGTTTATTTATTCTTAGATGCTCATGACTGTTGACTCCAGTTCTTGAGAGGTTTGTTTAGAGTATTAAGGGGACGCTAAGGCTTATTATTATTAATTTTGATGTGGTTGCTTGCTTATTATTAAATTGTGAACTATGATAATTGAATAAATGCGTAGTAAAGTGATGGTCGGCTAGCCTAGTTCCACGATAGGCGCCATCACGGCCTGTTAGGATTTGGGGTCGTGACAAAATGGTTACAATTAGAACAGTTATGAGTGTTGTTGCCTCTAAGAGTTGGCCATTGTTTCAAATGGATGTCAATAATGTATTTCTACAAGGTAATCTTATTGAAGAAGTTTACATGGACTTACCTCTAGGATTTCACAAACAGGGGGAGTATAAGGTATGCAGGTTGTTGAAATTCCTCTATGGCTTTAAACAAGCCTCGAGGTAATGGAACATTAAGCTCACAAATGCCTTACTACAAGCTGGATATTCTCAAACTTCATATGATCACTCAATATTTATCAAGAAATGTGACAAAGACATTGTGATAATCTTGGTGTATGCTGATGATTTGTCGATAACTGGGAATTCTCACAATATGATTACAGAAGTAAAGAGGAAACTTCACCACAACTTCAAAATTCAGATGTCTTGTGCTGGAAAGGGTACCGTGGCCTCTATTTTGGGAAAGTTTTAGACAATATTATTCAATAAACTATGCCAAAAACTGATAATATTAATGAAATAAATTTATAATTTTCATATTTATCTGCATTTTTTGCAGCTGTAATTGGATTCCGTTAAATCTGGTTCAATTATGTTTAATAAATTTAGAATCCTAAAGAAAAGAGAAAGAAAAAAGAAAAGAAAATGAGTTTATCGTCAAACGTAATTAATGGGATATCGTTAGTTGATAAGTAACGAAAATAATTTATCATCTAGGGGTGGCTCAACAACATTTGTGGCCTAAAGCTAAAATCTAATTAGAGGCATTAAACCTAAAGAAAATATTTTAATATATATTTTTATTTAAAGGCTGTTTTTCTAGATTTTTGAGATGCAAAGTTATTAATAATTTTTCTATATCGATTTTTTTAATAATTCTTTATCAATTGATAGCCAAAAGTTTATCAAGAGCTCCTCCTTTACATTTTATAAATTTTCATCTCTTTATTTTTTTTTTCAATTTTTTTTTCCAGTTTTGATGAACATATTCATATTTTCTAGTTGACATACTTAAATTCTAATAAATATTTAAAAAGAATATACTTATAAAGTAAAATAAAAAATATTATAAGATAAACAAATAGTACAAAGTTAAAATGATAATCCTTGATTCAGGAAGTTTGAAGATTTAATTTCGAAATATTTGTTTGCTACTTCAAAATACTTTTCGCAAGCTTGAAATATGATAAAGAGCAGAAAATAATGTACAACTTATTCTTGGTTGAAACAAATTTTTTTATTTCCGACAAAAGTAGTGTTGCTCATTATATTTTATCAATAGTAATCTTAAACTTTATTTTTGTAGAGAGCAATAGATGTCACGATCAATTTTCACTATAGGCTGTGATGTCGCCCAACACCATCGTTACACAAGCCAACACTGATTAAATTAGTGGTTTCCCGTTTAAATAGTTTACTAAATAGATACCACTTTATTATTTGTTAAAAAGTTTAGAAATTTGTAAATGAAACATAATTAAACGGTAGAAAATGAGTACAAACCGTAATCATATAATAAATCCATAATCATAAGTCTACTAGTGTGTGTGCCAAGACCTGGTGTCACAAGTGTGTGGGCATTCTAGTAGAATATACAAAAGAATACTAGTCTACTGTGTGGAAAAGAAATAAACAGAAATGAACAAAAGAAAGACTCCAGCTGCTGCAGAACGGCTCGGAAAGCAGCTCACAAGAAAGTCTCTGAGTCCAAGTCAAGCGTGCGCGCTAGACTGATAACCAGATGCACCTGCCTCAGATTCTGCACATTCAAGTGCAGAAGTGTAGCGTGAGTACGTAAACAACATGTACCCAGTAAGTATCTAATCTAACCTCGAAGGAGTATTGATGAGGGGTCGACTTTGACACTTACTAAGGGCCAAAAACATGATAATATGAAGTTCTAATTAAGCATGAAATATACAATGATAATAGAGCTCAACATGAAGTAAGTAAACAAATCCTTCTTTCATATAAGAAGCAAATCATTTCTCTCATATATTCCTTTCACCTTTCAAGCCCGTGAAATATTATTAAATATAAAAAGAGATTTCGGTATCACTACGCACGAGTTATGCTGAGGATGTACGGCCCGATCCAAATATACATAATAATATATTGTGCACTGCCGAGGGTCAAACGGCCTGAACCATATAATATATCCGTAAATTCTATGAGGCGAACGGCCCGCTCCCATGAGAGTAGTGAAAGTTTACCCCGATCAAGAAATATATTTGGGAAACGGTTGAACATTGGTGTTCTCAATTTATCATAATATTCCTCAATATCTTTTGTAAATAGGAAATTTAACTTGTAACCTTTAAAATATCGAAATTCTCATCCTTCACTTTGAGAAAACTAACAAGTAGAAAGTGTAATCAAGCAACGATACCAACAAAATCATGGTCTAGGCCTAAATCTACCTGGACATAAGCATGAATAGTAGCTACGTACGGACTCTCATCACGTCGTGCGTGCGTAGCCCCCACAAATAGAAATACATTATGATTTAAGTTCACCTAAGGGGTTAATTCCCTCTAACAAGGTTAGAAAAGAGACTTATCTCGTCCCAAAGCCTACTTCCCCATTCAAGCACGAGCTCACACCTCCCAATTTGGTGCCAAACGACTTGAAACTAGTCAAACATTATATAAGTTAATCAATTTATGCTCAAAAGATCATATGTCCACTATTTAAGCTATTAGCCAACCCAAATTGCAAGGTTCCTAAAATTCACCCCCGGGACCACATGCCCGGATTCCAGATATTTTTGAAGAAAGTCGTTACCCATAACCTTAGGAACAAAAATATATGATTTTTACTAAGATCCATAACCAATTTCGTAGTCAAATCTCATTTTTATCAAAAACCTAGGTTTTCATCTAAACCCTTAATTTTAGCTAATGTTTACATGTTAATCTACCCATAATCTATGTATTTAACTCATGTTGTATAGAAATTACTTACCTCAAAGTGCTAGATGAAAGCCCCCTTCCAAAAGCTCCAAAAATCGCCTATGAGTTGAAGTGAAATGAAATAAATGTCCATAGTCTCGCGTTAAATGAGTTGTGCACAGGTTTCAGATGTCGCATTTGCGACATTTGGTTCGCAATTGCGAAGGTCGAAAATGTGACATCTGGTTCGTAATTGCGAAGGTCGCAAATGCGACAAAATAATACAAAATGCAAACTGGGCTCCCCCCTTTCCAGGTCGCAAATGCGATCAAAGCAGGGCCGCAAATGCGACAGTTTGTCTCGCAATTGTGATCTAGGACCATACCAAGCTTCATCGCAGATGCGAAGCCTTTCTCGCAAATGCGAACATATTCGCGCATTTGCGAGACATGCAGCAGCTACCAAGAACACCAGAAAAACAGGAGTATTTTCAACTCCTCCCACACGTCCGAAACTCACCCGAGCCCTCGGGGCTCCGCACCAATTACCCACACAAGTATAATAAACTCATTCAAACTCTCTCGAGCATTCAAAATACAAAAATAACTTCAAAACTATAAATCTGACGCCAAAGCGCATGAATTGACTCATGAAATTCAAAAGCTTCCAAAAAGACTTACATTCGTCTGATTCCTATCAAATCAACTCGGAATGATACCAAATTTTACGAAAAAGTCTTAAATGACATTACAGAACTATTTCCGATTTTGAAATTCTGCTTGGACCTCGATATCACCAAAACCCGCTCCAAACCAAATTTAAAGAACTTTTAAAGTCTTCAAGAACCAACTTTCACTATTAGGTGCTGAAATGCTCCTGGGTCATCCAAAACCCGACCCGAACATACGCCAAAGTCTAAAATCATCATACAAACCTATTGGAACCCCCAAATCTCGATTCCGAGGTCGTTTACTCAAAATGCTGACCGAAGTCAAACTTGGCCTTTTAAGCCAACCTTAAGGAACCAAGTGTTTCGATTTCGACCCGAAACCTTCCAAATTCCGAACTAACTATCCCCGCAAGTTATAAAATAGTAAAATCATGTACGGAAAGTATTATTTAGGGGAACGAAGTTCTAGAAGACAAAACGACCGGTCGGGTCGTTACAATAGAAATTACCAAAAGTTTTTAACAATGAACAAGTGAACTCTTGAAGAAACTATGGAAAAAAATATTGACAAAGTATATAAGTTGTTCCCAAAAAAAATAAGTATGTAAGTTAATGAGAGAATAAAATAAGAGATTATGAATCTTGCACAAACCAAAAAAGAGAGTACAGGGTTTCACAATTTTCTAAAGAAAAAGGGTAAAAAAAAGTAATGATTTACAAAAAAAAGTTAAATGATCACTGCACAAAGCTAAAAACTTGGCTTTCTTTTTATATGATAAGTGTATCTTTCTTCCGAATATTACTTAAATTTTTCTAAAAAATAATAATTATATATAAGACTATTATTTGTAAAAAATGCGGGCCCTCAAATTTTGGGGCCTAATGCAATTGCCTTAGTGCTTCACACTCCAGCCGACCCTGTTATCATCATATGAAAACAATAAAAGAATGTAACATTTACAAGTACTAAAACAGAGTATAGAGACTAGAGTATCACATTTGTGTCTTAACAACCAATTTGATTAGCAAACCACAAATCGCACATTGTTGGTGATAAAAACTACCCATGATCTAGTAATGTGAGCAATGAAAGAATCCATATCCCTCTTGGGATCGTGACCATCAGTGACTGATTGTCTAACTCTCTCGCCCTCGCCCTCGCCCTCATCCTCATCTCATTTCCATAGTACGAAGCCATCAATTTCTTACAGTAGTTTCAATAGTGGTTGATGTAATTAACTCATCATGTCGTCCCAATCTTTCACAGTGATGCCAATTTTCAGCGCTTTTGTCACATCATGGCTGTTCAAACAACATAGACTATGTAGCTAATGGAACTCCCATAGTGATACTTTCCATGCAATAATTCCACCCACAATGACTCATGAAACATTCTGTCGACGAGTGCCCTAAGATTTCCAATTGGGGTGCCCACTCTTTAACTAGGAGTCCTTTTCCTTCTAATTCCTCTATGTAATCTTTTGAATTTGGATTTCTTCACCTTCTGGTGACAAAGCATCTCTCACTAACCAAATGAAATTTTGTTGATTGTTTTTCAACCCTATTGTGAGCTCTTTGATTTGCTCAGTAGATAAGGAACACGTTGTTCCGAATGGAACTAATATTTCTGAGTTTTATTGTTGTTTGTCTAGGTATTTTCAAGCATTATGACGATTGTTTGAGTCTTTGCTTTCGGTTAATATCGTTGGGTTGATGGGACCAATATCACATTGCTTGCCTCTTCTTAGTAACCTATCAAACTTTGCAAGCATATAGGTATCGATCCTTGACTATATTGCACGTATCGTATACATTTCCTTAGAAAAACCTATTATGCTTATTGTACCTCCCAAAAAAATCCAAGAATTCAGGTGCGAAACTGCTTTGAAGGGACGGAAGGCCTTGGTTTAAAAAGTCATCCCCATAAGGGAGCACGAGTCTCCCAAAAAATTTGCAAAGAAATGCAGGGAAATAAAGTCGTTTTAGGGAGATTTTCCAATATATAGACCAAGTGGCAAAAGCAGAAGCAACATGAAAACAATAAGCCTCGGCATTTGGTATAGTAACTATGTCCTGAACAACCCAAGCCATCAGAGAGTCGTGGATGACAATGACTCTACGAGTTTTACTCGATGATAGCTCGAGTAAAAATGCACTTACAGGCTCACACAACGTAAGAGATGCATCACGTACTGATACTATGACATTTGAAGAGGCTTCAGAAGATTTATCTGAATATGAAGGGATTGCATGATAAGAAAGTGGTTTTGGGAATTCTTGGAAATGGATGTTAGGAGTGGTAAGAAGCTCCTAACTGTGGAAGCGATCTTTCTATTTTTTTTGGGTGGAAATAAAATTATTATTAATCAATCACCCAAAACCAAAATAGATACAATTCAACTCAACACCACATCCAACCCATCCCTTTCTATATCTCTATCTTCCATCCTCTATTAGTGCCTAAACATTTTGATCCTATTCTACCCGACAACTGTTTGTATAGACTCTCCACCCAATTTGTCCCCTTCTATTATTTCCTTTTTTCCACAACTTCTAGACATATATATTTACATGTATACTGAATTTGTTCCAAGATCTTTTGAGGTCTTGACACTTTCTGTAGCCAAATTGCTTCATTCCTGGCCCTCTAAATATAATATACGACTGCTGCCAAAGATGCTTGTGCAAAAGCTCTTCCTATTTTCCCCTTGGCTGCTCTAGCCATCATGCACCGCAATCCATTCACCTATGTGTTTTATATGTTCATCCCAAGCCATTTGAAGACATCTTCTAAGCACAACCTAGATGTGCACTCAAAAAGTATATGTTCCATCGATTCTGCTTTTCCACCACCACACAACATACATTCACTATCTTGTGTCATCCCCAGTCTTAGTATTCTATCTTTTATCAGGAGTCTTCTACGCATTGCAAGCCAATAGATAAAGATATGCTTAGGACTATTCATTTTGTTCCACACCCATATTCTCCGCTCCATGGCTCCATATGCCCTCTTTTCCCCTAATAAGTACTGCTTATTGTGTATTTTCATGCCTGTGTTTTCCATCCATCATCAACATACCCTGCTGCAAATGTGTCACATATGGAACATATTTTCCTCCAATACCAGCATCAATCCTGTGGAGGAGAGTAATTCCACCAAGCTTGTCCTTTCAGGTATATATGATTCACCCATTTAACTTATAATGTGTCAACTTTGCTTGCAATGTGCCATACATATTTTGCCACTGTTCCATGCCATGCATTCTCTTATTCCCAATCCTCCTTCATTCTTTGGTATGAAGATTAGATTCCAGGCTACCAAGGGCACCCTGTTAGATACACCTTTCCCATCCCACAAATAGTTACTACACATTGTCGTAATGTCCTTTAATACCTTCTTTGGGAGAATGAAGATGGTTGCTCAGTAGGAATGTATGTTTATCAACACAGAGTTGATTAATTGCACTCGGCTTGCGGATGATAAATGTATTGAACCCCATGACTGCACTCTGGTACTCAGTCTTTCCACCAGTAGTTCACAGTCCCTAGCTTTTAATTTCCTTGAAGATATAGGAACCTATAAGTACTTGAATGGTAAGGTCTCTTTCTTAAAACCTATTAGCTCATTAAATATCTATAGACATTGGAAATCCATGTTTGCACTAAATATGTTTGATTTCCCAGCATTTATGCTTAGTCTTGAAGCATTGGAGAATGTTTGTAATCCTCTAATAATGAGTAATACTGCCCGGTAGTCACCTTTACAGAACATTAGGACATCTTCCGCAAAGCATAAAAGGTTTAACTTCAAACTCTTGCACTTCGTGGACGCGATCTTTGGCCGGGTTAATGTTGGTGCTTAACCCGAGATATGGACTAGTATATTGTAGGATGAAATGAGGCTTGACAGACGGAGGAGTTGATTGAGACGTCCTTGTGCTGGAAAGGGTACCATCTCCACAACATCTCTTCCTAATTCAATGCCATTAATTTGGCTATCATTTTCTGAAGAAGCAATAATATTATTAATGCTAGCCATTGTATATGCTTGACCAAAACGTGTGGTACTTGGCTCAAATAATCAAAGCTATGTATTAAAGGGTTAAACCTAGTTAAAAAATAATATTTTTAGGCGCGATTTATGAGAGCATGATTAATGTTGACCAAATCTGGTAGAAAAATAATAATGTGATGTGACAATCATCCCAAATAGTAGGAGTGATAAATGAGCATTAAATAGCAATGAGCAATAATAAAATGCATTTGGGTAAATAAAGAAACGATTCACCAAATAAAGGAGAAGATAGATATTATTCCCTTGGCATTGATGAATGGTACACAAATCTTTGGATGTTTGAATTATCTCGGATCTGGTGAGAAGTCTAGAATAATGTGGACAAGAATCTTGATTAAAAGGTATTGTTTGTCCCTTGGTAAGAGAGACAGAGAATTTTTTCTTAATCAAAGTATGTTCTTACAAATGGATATCAAATGCCCTACATCACTGTCTCTTTTCCTATATATATGAGACATACCCCTAATAAACCCTAACTGTACAAGTGCAAAGAATATCCACTAGAATATTCTCTTTAATATCCTATTTTAAAAACTAGTCGTTATAGCTCTACTAATGGTGCTCGATATCGACCACTGTTGACATCTCGACCAAGAACCTTGCTGATTCCATGTCAGCCTCGACTAACCCTTTCCTTAGTTCTATATTACCCTAAATATCCTAGGGCTGATTTTGACCTATACAGTTAGTCCTTCCACTTATTGAGGCCGGCCTCAGACAGCCGTGATGAGTTGATTCTATTTGCCGTGGTCGAGAAGATTGGATGTGTGGGTCAGGTCATGATGTTTGAGATGAGGCAACGTTGCCTTTCGTGAGCCACAACTTTTAGGTTACGTCATTTCTGGATTAAAGTGACGTCATGACATCATGCGTCATTATGGTGTGTTTTCCCGATGTTTCGCGTTGTTTCGCGTGCGTGTGTTGATTGGGTTTGCCCCTTCGATACCTGTGTGAGGTAATGATGGCATAATTTCTTGGTTTCGATGCCCGAATTCTCATAAATAGGGATGTGAGATCACACAATCATGTTTACAGATTTCCCATATCGAAACCTAGTGCCTTCTTCTTCCTATTCCATTGTTGTGTATCTTCCTTTCCTGCTCTACCGATCCTCTTTGCGTTTAATTTATCGTTACTGGAATAACCTCTCTTTCTTCAGAACTATGGTTAACGTATCTTTTGGTCCCGACGAGGGAAACAACTCAGTTCCCTTGGATATGGTTTTGCCTCCTCATGTGCTGGGCGTCTCTATTGTCGTAGAGGATGAGAACTTCCCCCCAGCGGAGGAGATAATTACTCGTAGTGAGAAAGTCAGGTATGATTTTACATAGGCACCTGAGGCTGAGCCCAAGATCTCCTAGTTGGCGACGAAAGAGGTCGATTTATTAGATCATAGGGCTAAATTTGACATTCCCGCTCACATCGAGTTGGTCCTTGCAGAGCAGGACGTGGTACAAGTCCACCTCCCTGGGTATTGTGCGTTCTATGCCTACCACTTTCATGTTGGCTACACTCTTCCCCTTCTCCCCTTGGCGGAGGAGTTATGTCGTTTCTATGGAGTTTGCCCGGCTCAGCTCGTGCCATATATATACAAAATCATTAAGATGGTTACTAAGTTTGTGGAATTGGACGGGGTCGAGATCACGCTTCAGCATTTGATACATCTCTTCACACCTAGTTTCTATAGTGGGGACAATGTTAAACCTTCGCCATCGAGGGGGAAAATGCCTAGTGGTGAAGATTGATGATAAGGCGAGCCAATAATTTGGCACAATTTTTTCTTCGTCAGAACCGAGGACGTGGTGGCCAACGCGGACGGCTTCCCCAAAACTTGGGATTATACTTGTAAGTGTCTAACTTCTCTTTGTCGAGGCATTTTATTTACTTGCTTAGTCGTGAGTTATGATCCCTTACTTACCTTTTATGCAGCCAATACTAAGCCCTCTCATTTGGCTAAGGACATTTTTGATTGGGTTGGCCGGCTCCTCCCTCACATCACAGGAATTCGCGAGTGGATGAGCTTTTTAAAGAAGTTCGGGGCCTTTTAGTCACTTACCATTTTATAGTTGCACTGGCTGACTCTCTTTTCTTTTGTGCTTCTTTTAATTCCAGCCCGAGGGACTTCGGGGAGGCCGAGATCTCCCTCACTTGCATTTCGTAAGAGGAAAAATGCTTCATCTTCGGTGTTTTCCCCCTCTACAACTGCGACAAGGTTTGCTCGCTCTTTGGTTTCAGCTCCATCTATTACCGTGGCTAGGTCTGCTCGTTCTTCGGTTCCACCTTCTGCTACTTCAGCATCAATTTCTTCTCCACCTATGTATATTTTGATGAGGGGGGCTCCAGCTTCCCCTTCATATCGTCTTGTGGGCTCGGGGGAGGAATCATCACCAAATGATGGGGATTTGGTGCCCGATAAAAGAAATTCAATGGACGTTAGCGATGGGGCTGCCCGGGCCGTGGATTCTTTGATGGATGATTTTACTCTCCGTGAGACGGTGACCATAATTCTTGAAAGTGACGTCGAGCTGACGTCTAAGGTTCCGAGATCGGCGGAAGACGTAGAGGGCATGTATCTTCCTTTTTCGACGATGGAAGTTGAAGGGCTGGCTGCTAGGGTTTCCGATACCTCACGAGAAAAGGGGCCATTGACCTAGTGGACAGCTGATGGCGCTTCTTTGTCGGCCAATGAGAGAGGCAATGGCGTTGCCGATGACGTCTATATGACGGGCTTATACCTCGACGCTGCAGAGCTGAGGATGATTGTCGTGGCCCTTTTTTCCTCACGGAGTCCGGGTTTCGACATTTTTGGGACAACTCGTTTCCTTTTGGGAAAGGGGTACAAGAAGTTGAAGAGTCGCCACCTAACGGATTAAGGTGCGTTAGGGCACCTATTGCAAGTAGCTCATGACACCGGTTCATGTCACCAGAGATTGGGTAAGGGCTTGAAATTACCTTGAGGGGAAGGTGTTAGGCACCCTTCGAGGTCCACAATGGTGGGTCCCGGCCAAACTTACTTTGTGAATTGGTCATTTAACAAATAAGCAGTCTAAGCACACATATGTAAATAATATAAGGGAGATTTGACATATAAGCAGTCTAAGCACACATATGTAAACAAGATAAGAGAAATCCTAGGTCGATTGGCCTATAGGATCACATCTGTACAATACCCGGTAATCCTTCCTCAACCGGAGGGGCTACGCGTGGTATTAGCGCACAGGTCATCATATCCGTTTACTACCCAATTACCCTCCCTTTAGCGGTTATATAAGTGATTTTAAATTAGACGGACTCTAAGCGTGCATTACCCGTCCCTTCCTTGTGGTCCCGGAGGTGTTTATGATCTCTAATTTTAGGCAGTTCTAGACTCTCCTAAGGTGTTTAAAAAAGGGGAAATCTAATCGACAACAAAGAACATGTAGGACTGTCAAGTATGAAAACAATTAAGGGGGCTCATGTTTACCTCCACACATAAGCAGATAATTAGCACGTCTCAAACACAGATTTAAGAGAATTTCAGAAGGTCCTAGAACATGATATCTAGGTGAGCATAACAAGCAGAGGATATGCAGTATTGTTTTAAAACGAAGTGACATAAACCTAATCAGTTTGCCTACTTATTTTAGTACCTGTTGAATCTGGGCAGTCACGAATAAGCAAAGCACAAATTTACAGTTTTATAAGACCTTAATTACCTGAGGCTTGCCTAGGCGTGGGTCTGTAATACCCTATAAACATGCAATCATAATTCTAGGAATTAGTTAAAACAACTTGAAATTAGTAAGTCATATAGGCATGCTGGTCTAGGTGTTGAATGTTACTAAAGTTGATTTCATGCATGTTTATACTAGAACACGGTGTCTATATGTTGGGGTTGTTTTTTTAAACATCTTTATAGACAAGACAATTATTTATTTAGGCGACATAGACATGATTTAAAGCAAATGCAAATACAGTCCTAAAGCAGGATTTTTAATGCACATAGAGAATGGTCATTTTATTAGGCATGATTACATCAGTACCTTAATGACAGGATTTCTAGGTGATTATGACTTATGCAGAAGCAGAGTTTGGTGATAATGAAGTAATGAGCTTATAACGTATTTTCCAATATGCAAACCAGTAAACACAATTATCCTAAGGCCGGATTTCTAATGAAAATAACACAACATAAACCTAAAGCATGATTTCTACTCGGTTTCTCCACAAAAAATCATATAAGAATCCCTCCCCTTTTTACTAATTTCCCCAATATTTGTTTACAAAAAATATTATTACAGACCATAGATGAATGAATTACATTAATGTAAGCTATACTATAGGGAGCCTGAATTAGGCCCAAAGTAAACCTGGGAATGTCAAGCCTTCAAAACAGTCTCAGATGCCAAGAGTCTCATAGCCAATAGTGTGTCCTGGTGTGTCAAAGTTCCCTAAGGACCTCAGGGATCCTGGTCAATGCTCACACCATGACCCTTTCTTAAGTAGAGAACTGGTTATGTGCAGTGTGGAAGGGCCAGCCCCAGTGTGCCAGAGCTCGGAGGAATCTCATGGATTCCTAGGAAGTGCACACACTGGAGGGGTATAACTTAATAGTCTAAGAGTAGAAGTGAGACTGCTTGACATAGTTTTGAAAGAACAGTGTAGAGATAAAACTTTTAGGAGTGAAAAGTTTTTCAGGAACAGAAACTGTTTTAAGAAAATGCTAGGAGTGAAAAACAATTTTTGAAATCGATTCTTAGAAGAACAAAGATTCAACATACAATCACATAGACTTAGAATTCCCAGACTCACAACCATTTAACAAACATTTTTGCAAACAGGGGTCGGGGGGGTTGGGAACATAAAGAGCTCACATAAGGAACACATGAACATGGTACAAGGGGAGAATATGGGACAAAAGATGCACAGAACAACTAGGAGTCTACGGATTCAGAAACTTAACAGGTCAGTCATGGTAATAGGCAATAGAGACAGAGTATGGGAATGGTCATGTTGAAGACATGGGTGCATTACATAGGATTAGTCATACCAATTAGGATCAATCAAATACATTAGGAGTCTAAGACACTAACATGAGTTTACTAGTTGAGGGGAGTAAACAGGAACTAAACAAACATGTTGGCCAAGTACCAAACAAGACAAGTGAGATCTAGGCATGCTCAATTAAACACTTGGACAGGAGAGGGTAAAACTTAAACATGCTGGGTAAAGCAGTAAACAAGAAGACAATTAAATACATAGCCAATTGAACTAGTGCAGGAATAGGCATGGATTTACAGACATGGAACACATAAAGTTGAGTTTCAGAATTGAACTAGAGACATACTAGTTAAGGAAGCAAAGTGCAGAATGTAAAGCAAGTAGAGTTCCACTGTCTAGCCTTGGCTTTCAGCCGGCTAGACCAACAATTAACACAAGTAGCATAGAGAGAAGAGAGAGTTTGAGTGTGTGTGTGTGTGTGTGTATTCTGAACTAATTGTTTGTGTTTTGAGAGGTAAAATAAGAGTGTATATATAGAACTTTTAGAAGTAGAGTAAATAAGGTAAAAGGAATCAGAAATCAGTCGATTAGGGCAATCATAGGGTCACAGAATCTAATCACATAAAGGGATCAGAATAGACCCATTTAATTAGGGGTAATTGATCAAACGGTAATGACAGGGGTCTAATTAAGGCAAGAATCCAAATCATACCAAATAAAGGAATCAGTAAGAATTCAAAATTACACAGGCAATCAAATAAGACTGAGATGACCAATTAAAGTCATAAACAAGGAAACAAATAAATCTATGCATACGAATCTTTAACAGAGTAAAGCAATCAACAAAACTTTTGAAAGAACACTGATTTCCGGAAAGAAATACTCAACTTTCATAAACAGAAATTAGACTAAGTAAGACCTCACAAAAATATAGAAATTAGCCGTAAAAATAGGTTTGAACCCTAACAGAGGTTAATTAGGGTAAAACCACTAAAATACTAGATTTAATCAAGAAAAAATATTTAAGTCCAAAAGATAGAGCGAACTAACACGACCGGTAACACAGAAAGACCCAAAATCGAAGCAAAGACTGTAAATATCAGTATATCACATAGAATCAACTAGGGTTTGAATATTCTTGCAAAGATCAGTCAAAATGATGAAGAAACAAATAACTAAACATTGAGAACTCAGAAAGATCTTTGAAAAACAGTTTGGGATGAACCCTAGCTTAGGAAGCCTGATAAAAAGTCGGAACAATCAATTAAACCAGAAATTTTTTAAAAAAAAAACATGTAATAGTGCTCGATTCATCCCAGATCTGAGAAAGATCAATAGTAACAGACTGGGTTTTTTCAGAAAAGTAGTAGAAATGAGAGAATAGGTCAAGAATCCATAGATTCGTAACAAAAGTAAGGAGAAATTCTTACTCACAAACGGAAAATGGCCTGAGACAGGCTGATAACAAAGTTTTAAACCAGAACCAGTTGGGTTCCTTGAGATCTTCTCAAGGATCCAAGAAATCAAATAAGCATGGCGTGTGGAAGACCAGGTATGGACAGAGAAGGTATAGGCGAACCATAGGGATATACGCCGGTGACGGCGTTTAGAATTAGGGTTAGGTCGAGANGTTTGGCCAGAGAAGGTATTGGAGAACCATAGGGATGAGATATACGCCAGTGACATCATTTAGAATTAGGGTTAGGTCGAGAGAGTCGAGAGAAGAGGGAGCTGATGACGACGGGTGAGGGAGAGAATGAGAGGGTTTGGGGTGGGGGGGGGGGGGGGGGTAGGTTAGGTTTAATTATGGAAGGGGATTTGTGGACCGTTGATCAAAATGATCAACGACCACGATTGAATGGGCAATTGGGTCGGGCAGGTGCAACTTTGGGCTGATTTTTAAAAAGGTTTTTGGCTGGTCATTTGGGTTAAGTCTGAAAACAAAAGGGGCTATTTATTAGAAACCCATATAATTAATGTAATTTCTAAAATAGTTAACAAATTATAAAAAATAATTTTCATACATAGAAATGTTTTAAAATAATTACTCAGTATTTTAAAAATACAATGAGCCATTTTCTGAAAAATAATGCAATAATGTATGTATGGGCTATAATTGCAAAGTTATTGCAATTGTGACCAAAAAGTATAAATCCGGCCATTTGTGAAATAATTTGAACTTAACATGACTATAAATAGAAAAATTAAATCATGAAATGTTATAAAGTCATTTGTGATGCAATTTGTAATTGTTTATATAAATAAAATACTGGGATAAATTAGTTTAAAAAATATAGAAATTATGAAAAAATATCAATTGATGCTAATGCATAGTTTTTAAGGTATATATGAATTTAAAAATATTATAGGAAAAAATTGGGTATCAACAATGATGGAAGAAGGTTTTACTCAGCTCGAGATGAGGTTAGAAGGGTCTACGCGGACCATCGCAATCCCCATGGATCATGATCTGTTGAAGAACATAGAGTACGTTGTCCTTGCCCTTGGTCCCTTTTACTCTAACGTGGAGGGTGAAACTCTCAAGGTGTTGGATGGCGTTACCCTATCGAGGAGCATAGTCGGCTTTTCTCTCGGGGTAAATTTTCCAAGGTTTCGATTTCCCTTTCTATTTTGTTCAATGTTTTGGGCTTCGTTTGAGTGCTTTTCCCTTGTGACTGCAGACCATGAATTTGGAAATTGAAAACACCCGTAGGGAGGAGTGGAGAAAGGCAATATTCAAGAAGCTTCAACGCAAATACTTTGAGTACCGCGGCAAGGAAGAAGAGCTCGAGGTCAGTAGGGTCGTGGAGGTCCAATGTGGCGAACTCCAAAGGCAGGTGGCTGAGTTGCGCATGCAATTCAAGGAGTGTCACTTGCAGATGGATGTTCTTCATGGCGAGATCACTGAGAAACAAAACGAACTGGATAGGGCAGAGCTTGCTCAATCGGAGGCTTCGAGGAAGACGTAGGCCCTTGAGGTGGTGATCCGGACTCCCCGTTCTGAGCGGGAGAACGACTTGAAAATGGTAAGGCTAAAAAAAGAGCGGCTTGATGAGAGGGTCGGAGAGTTAAAGAAAGAAACTTATGACCTCTATGACCGATTTGCTGTTCTTGAGGCCGAGAATGCCCAATTACTGGTGTAATCGTCCTCTTCACGTACCTTGGACTTTCCTAATGTTCCTCGAGAGTTGTATGAGGAATGGAATCATGCCGAGACCCATCTAGACGTATTTTGACATTTGCATAAGGAGGGATATGTTTCTGGGACCGCCCTTGAAGATGCTCATGTTAAGGCTCGCGAAGTTCAAGTCGCTTACGGGTACGACCCTGTTATGCCAGAGGCGGGCGAGGATGAGGGGAACGAAGGTGCAGAGATCGTCTTGAGCAAAATGCCTGGTCCAACACTGCATATCCTGAGGGCGAAAGCAAGGGTGTTGACGGTCATAAATGGGGATGTTGTTGAGGCCCATATCAGTGAGGATGTTGCAGACCGTGATGGTGGTGTCCAGTAGTTTTATTTTTTGACTATTTCTTTATTTTTGTATATAGTTGGTGAAGTCTTCAGGAGCCTTTGTAAAAAATATTCTAAGTATGAAATTCCAACATCGTTATTTGCATCTGATTATCTTCTTGTTGTTCGTATTTGTATGTTTTTTAATTTTGTCGCTTGGTGGCCTTGATTTTCTAGCCGTAATCACTTAGTTCGAACAAGGTCGATCATACCCTGTGTTTAATTATGGTCGAGGACCAGTAGGTGTTAATTCGAATGAGGTCGAATTAAAACTTAGGTTTGATTACGGCCAACGGCCAGTAGGTGTTAGTTCAAACATGGACGAACATAACCTTTGTTTAATTATGGTCCAGGGTCGGTAGGTGTTAGTTTGAACAAGGTCAAACATAACCTATATTTAATTATGGTTGAGGGACAGTGGGTGTTAGTTCGAACAAGTTTGAATTGAACTTAGGTTTGATTTTGGCTGATGGCCAGTAGGTGTTAGTTCGAACAAAGTTGAACATAACCTTAATTTAATTATGGACGAGGGCCGGTAGGTATTAGTTTGAACAAGGTCGAGCATAACCTTCGTTTACTTATGGCCGAGGGCTGGTAGGTGTTAGTTTGGACAAGGTTGATCATAACCTTTGTTTAATTATGGTCGAGAGCCAGTAGGTGTTAGTTCGAATAAGGTCAAATATAACCCATGTTTAATTAGTTTTGCCTCTAGGTGCGGAGCTTGTTGACATCGTAAACTTTAAGCATTGTTGCTTTCGTTGTACACTTGGAGAAATAGAAATAAACTTCATGCATTGCTGCTTTGATCATACACTTGGAGAATTTTATAAATTATCGAGTGTAGGCTAGCGTTGCAGTCCCAGTCCTGGTCTATCCAGTCCCTTCATTGGTTGAACTGGAGAGTGCTTGAGAGGTCGAGCACTGAACTAGTCATCCCATGCCTATGTCTTAGCGTACTTCGACTTGAAGCTTCGCCGCCTCGTTAAAAACCTCCTTATGCAGGCCATGTCTCTTCGTTCTTCGACTTCGTCGAGCTCCTGCCTTCTGCTTTCATCATTCTTTAGTCCGCTTTCGTTGGAGTATTTTAGGCTGGGCTCCCCGACCTCGACCGATATTACTGCATCATACCCATAGACTAAAGAGTAGGGCATCTCTCATGTGCTTGTCTTCGTCGTTGTCTGGTAGGCCTATGGTACTTCTGGTAATATTTCTGACCACATCCCCTTGGCATCTTCAAGTTTTTTCTTCAAAATGTTCAATATCAATTTGTTGGAGGACTCCGCTTACCCGTTTCCCGCGGGGTGGTATGGCATCAAAAGTATTCTTTTGATATGCCACTTCTAAAAAAATTCAGGACCTTCTTTCCCGTTAATTGGGTCCGTTATCGCAGCTAATATGTTTAGGGAGGCCGAACCGGCATACAATGTTTTTCCATACAAAGGCGATCACATCTTGTTCACGTATTTGGGCGAATACTCCTACTTCTACCCACTTAGGGAAATAGTCAGTTAAAACCAGAAGAAATCGTATGTTACCTCGCCCTATTGGGAAGGGGCCCACGATGTTCGTTCACCACTTGTTGACGGCCAAGGTGAGGTGACCGAGTGGAGGTGTTCTCCTTCTTGGTGAATCATTAGGATGTACTTTGGCATTGCTCGCATTTTTTCATGAAGTCCGCGGCCTATTTATTCATGGTGGGTGAGTAACAACTTGCCCGTATGAGACATCTGACTAAAGCCCGATTGCTCGAATGAGCTCCACAATGGCCCTCGTGGACCTCTTCAAGGATGCGCCGTGTCTTATTTGGGCCTAAGCATTTCGCCAGAGGGCCGTTGTACGTTCTCTTATGCAGATCGTTGTGGATGTTGTTGTACCTAGCTGCCGACATTCTTAGTTTCTTGGCTTCATTTTTACCATCTGGGAGTATGCCCTCCTGAAGAATGTAACAATACAATTGCGCTAGTCCCAAGTCAAGTTAATAGTTCTTACCTCGATTTGGTCTAGCGACGAGTAGAGAAGGTGGACCACACTTCTGTCTCCGGTTGCAATGTTTTTGGTGGTTGTGGCTAGTTTAGAGAGACCATTCGTCCCGGTGTTCTGTTCTTGTGGGATATGGTCGAGTTGACATTTGTTGAACTCGGGTAGCAACTTGCAAATTTTGGTCTGATATTTCTGTAACCTTTGTTCCTTGATTTTGAAGTTCCTTGTGACTTGGTTGACTACGAGTTGAGAATCGTAGCGTAGTCTTAACAATTTCGCCCGGTACTTGAGTTCTAACCTTAACCCTGCAATTACGGCCTCATACTCGGCCTCATTACTAGTCATATTCGGGCATCTTATGGACTAACGAATCACTTTGTTGGTTGGGACTTCGAGTATGAGTCCCAGTCCAAACCTTGACGCATTAGACGCACCGTCAGTGTACAGGACCCAGAGGTCCTGTGTTTGGGGAGAAGCGTGGGTAGCTTCTCTTTCAACTTTGGGCATTACTTTTGCGTTGAAGTCCGCGACGAAGTCAGTGAAGACTTGTGACTTTATCACTGTTCATGGTTGATTTATGATATTGTGCTTGCTTAGTTCGATAGCCCATTTGACCAATCTTCCCGACAGTTTAGATTTATGCATATTGATCCTTAAGGGAAAGTCGTGACGACCGAGATGGGATGGCATTGGAAATACTGTCTAAGATTTCAGAAGCTGTCACGACCCAAAATCCATAAGGTCGTGATGGCGCCGGACCCCACTGTCAGGCAAGCCAATCATTAATTAATAGAAGTAAATTCATGTTTTAGCATTTTCGAAATCGTTACTTTTCACTTTTGTACATAACAACTAGACAAAAATGCATTCAGTAAAAGCAACAGTCCATTTTTTTTTGTAAAATACAACCCAAATACATTCCCAGAACCCGGTGTCACAAGTGCATGGGCAGATTCTAAGAGTTTATACAAATACTACAAAGCTTGTCCGAAATACAGATTGGACAAGTAATTTAAAATGGAAATACAGTACATAGAGGATAGACTCTATCAGCTGCGGAACGCCTCCGGATAATGCAGCACGCATGAGTTTCCACATCAACCACTGTGCTATGACGGTACCTGTGCAACAAAATGCACAAAAAGTATAGTATGAGTACGAAAACAACGTGTACCCAGTTAGTATCCCGCCTAACCTCAGAGAGGTAGTGACGAGGGTTCGAATTTGACACTTGTTATAGGTCAGTCTAGCATAATCTAAGTGAGAAGCTAAGAATGAGTATCATAATCAATTAAT
This sequence comes from Nicotiana undulata, assembly GCA_005239495.1. Taxonomy (NCBI): domain Eukaryota; kingdom Viridiplantae; phylum Streptophyta; class Magnoliopsida; order Solanales; family Solanaceae; genus Nicotiana; species Nicotiana undulata. Next base: position 17,784 of record ML282531.1, on the reverse strand, counting down.
CAACTAATCGGAGATTAGAACATCAATAAATATCAATTTGTTCCACATTTTTCACATAAATCCTCCTTCTTTTAAATTGGAAACTCAAAATATACTTAGGCCAATAAACATGTATAAATCACAGGAAAATATGCAGCATTTTATCATGCGCAACAAATATGCCGAGGGTCGAACGGCGCAGACCAACAATAATAAATTGTGCACTGCCGAAGGGTCGAACGGCCCGAACCATAGATGCATCTATTTTTTTTCCCGCTCGCGAATCGATCATGCGACGCGGTCAACATAATAAAATACGGCTAGCCTGCTCGCGAATCATACATGCGACTCAGGTGCTCATATGTACACGTATTCACATAAAAGAATCGATATTTTGTTCAAGAAGACATTTTCCCATAGAAGTGATACAATTCTCCTTAATTATACATGAAGATAATATTTAGAATATATTTCTGGAAATTCGTTTATCAAATCTTAACAGTACTCAATAAGTAACCTTGTCAGGAACATAATAATCCACGGGGAAATCAATCCTTTTTTCCAAATAATTAAGAAAAGTACACTCCAGCCTTTTTAGGAAAATAAATTATCAATTCAATAGCATTATCAGCCTATTATTATGACAGGATCACATGTACAACACGTAAGGCATATGCTAGTGGGTCCTAGACTACCCGGACATAGCATAACAGTAGCTATGCACGGACTCCCGTCACCTCGTCCATACGTAGCCCCCGCAAATAATTGCATATATTTATTTAGTTCACCTAGGGGGACAGTTCCCCCTCACAAAGTTATAAAGGAGACTTACCTCGCTCCGGGATTTCCATAAACGGCCTCCAAGCCTTCCCGACAACTCCAATCGATGCACAACGCTCCAAAACAATCCAAATGATGATAAACCAGTGAAACTATACCCAAATGTTTGCTAAAAATTCAGATTATACAAATTCCCAACTCCGCTTAGTGAATTGACCAAAATGCCCTCGGGCCCACGTGCCCGGATTCCGAAATTTCTCGGAGATATACTCTACCCATAGCTTCACTAGTCCAAATATACAATTTACTCAAATATCCATGCTCAACTCGTGGCTAAAACCACTGTTACCAAATTTTCTAGGTTTTCTCCAAAATCCCAATTTTCCACAATTTTCATGTTTTAATCCACACCTAATTCGTGTATTTAACTTGAAATGAGTAGGAGCAACTTACCTGGGCATAGATGACTAAAATCTCCTCTTGAAGCTCTCCAAAAATCGCCCCAACCATGAGAAAAATGAAGAAATGGTCAAAAATCCCGTTTTTAAAACATTCTGCCCAGGTATTTACTCATCGTGATCGCGGAAAATGCTTCGCGATCGCGGAGAACAATCTTTCCAGCCCAAAATTTACTCTTCGCGATCGCGGAAAGAGCTTCACAATCGCGGAGAACAATTTCCCAGCTTTCCGGACTACCTCTAGTAGAATGATCATAACGTTTTGCACAAAACTCCAAATGACAAATGGTTTAATGTTCTAAAAACTAGACTCCAAGATCTATAACTTTGATGTGTTGGTCGTCTCCCAATTCCTTATATATTTCTAGACATAATCTGGCAAAGTCAGCCCATGTGCAACACAAATTCCTTCTTCATCTTCACGGACACCCTGTAGTGTAACAGCCATATCTCATTCTACACAAATCCAAATGATAAATGGTCTACAGTTCTAGAAAATAGACACATAGGGCTACAACTTTCATATTTACATCATCTCAAAATTCTTTATAGATTGTGAGATATGAGCCTCCGAAGTCGAGTCAGTGCAGCAGAACATTTCCTCTACGCGATCGCGAAAGGCTTTCCGCGATCGCGATTCACTAGCCCATTTCTTTCAGTTTACTCACCACGATCGCTACCAATTCCCCGCGATCACGTAGAACACTGTTGTAGCAAAAAACCAGAAGTTATAGATGGCCTAGAAATGGTCCGAAACCACCCCGAAACTCACCCGAGCCCCTCGGGACCCCGTCCGAACATGCCAACAAGTCTGAAATCATATCACGCACTTAGTCGAGGCCTCAAATCACATCAAACAACGTCGAAATCATGAATCGTACTAAAATTCAAACTTTATGAACTTTGAAATTTCAAACTTTCACCTCTGATGCTGAAACCTATCAAATCACGTCCGATTGACCCCAAATTTTGCACACAAGTCATATTCGACATTACGGACCTGCTCCCACTTTCGGAATCGCATTCCGACCCCGATATCAAAATTTGCACTTCCGGTCAGATTCTTCAAAAAAACTTAAATTTCTGACTTTAGCCAAATGACCTCAAATAGACTTCCGGATATCCAAATTCACTTCCGATCGCGCTCCCAACTCCAGAATCACCATACGAAGCTATTACCTAACTCGGAATCCCAAACGGACATCAATATCTCTGAAATGCGCTTTAAGCCAAACTTAGGAAATTCCTTCAAAATGCTGACTTCCACAATATACGCTGAAATGCTTCCGGGTTATCCAAAACCCAATCCGGACATACGCCCAAGTCCGAAATCATCATACGAACCTACTGGAACTTTCAGATCTTGATTCCGAGGTCTTTTACTCAAAATCCCAGTCTTACTCAATTTCTTCAACTTAAGGCTTCCGAAATGAGATTTTTCCTTTCAATTTAACTCCGAACCTCCTGAATTTCAACTCTGACCATACACACAAGTCACAATAGCCGAAATGAAGCTGTTCATGACCCCCAACTGCTGAACGACGCGCTGGATCTCAAAATGACCGGTCGGGTCGTTACATTCTCCCCCACTTGACCGACGTTCGTCCTCGAACGTGCCAAGAACTGCTCTGGAGTTATCTGAAATCACTATTTACCACTCTGCGCACCTGCCCGTGCTACCACAACCCCGTTGAGCACATTAGCTTGATAAAATCCGAAGATACTCCCTTTTATCCCTACAATAAGCTCAAACCCCAGTTCCAACACTCAAAATTCTCTGCCAGGCCTGTTATGATTCATGAACATCGTACCAACCACCACACGAGGCACCAGAACACAACTGCGTACCTTTGCTGAATTGACACCATACACTGCATAGTCCATCTTTGACCAAAATGACGTTCCCTGAACCTTAATAGCCAAATACGAATCTGAGGCTCGCAATGCACCCTATAAGGCATATACATACATTTTGCTATAATGCCGATGATACCATCACAACGGAGGAGATGTGTAGAAATTCATAACCATCTGCAGAGTCAACCAAGCGTTGAAATCTTTTCTCTAAACTTAGATCATCATCTCATTGCAACTAATAATGGAAATTTCCTTGCAATATACTTGTATAATCTTATCACACCGACCCCAAATTTATAAATCTCGTCTCACCCAGTATGAACTGCTCAGATAACCAAGCACCCCTAACACGGCCATAAGGCCTCACACGATGACACAATGAGCCAATAGGCCACATTTCGAAAACGATACGTAAGGAAATGGCATCAGGAAGGGACTATTCGACTCAGGCTATGAATATGAACTTTCCTCAGAGAAATAGGAAGTAAAACACAAGAAAAATAAATATAAGGAATCGTGCTCAACATTGCACTGTTGCGGCGTGCAACCCGATCCAAATAACATACCCGTGGCGGCGTACCACTCGGTCTCATCATAAAATTCATATAGGGATATATACACGGAGCTGAATTTCTCACTATCACAAAATATTGAATATCGATCACAAGCACGCTAAGTGCATAATACCATCTTGGGGAGACTGATAAAGCCATATGCTACAAAACTTAAGCACAACGGAGGTGCTATATATATATACTCTGAATCTCATGAGCTCTCCGGCTCACATAATATCATCACTACACGGAGATTCAACACATAGGGATTTATCAAGCCGTTTCACAACTCACACGGCACAATCATAATATTACCTGAATTTGACGAAGACGGAACATCATCTGATATTTCAACACCCCTCCTTGAGGAGCGCTATACTGAAATGAACACATCTGACTCGCATGAAGCCCATAATCTTGTTTAAATCCATTCATTCACTTCAAGCCGATTCTGCTCACACAGAACTAGCATGATCGCCTTACCTGAGTCCATAATAACCCATTTTTTTCTCATAACACACAAGAGCAACCATCATAGCAGGGACAAACACCCTACAATCCACAACCAACTGGACCGAACGCCTTTTAATGCATATATTCTCAAATAAGCAATATTGCACTTCCTTATACTTGGTATAAATCTTCAATCAATCAGGTGACTACAAGTCACACTTACACCATCTTCCCGTGGTCACGCTCCCAAGACTTTTCACACGCGGTAACCAGTATGCACATCCATAGCACCGACCACCCTAAGGCTGTAAAATAATTCAAGGACCCGTAATCAGGATACAAAGCCTCTTTCACCAAACACCGATCTCAGGTGACACTGAAGACAACATCAACTTATTCTAGACATTCAAATCCCTTATTCTTGCTCCTCTGAGCTCATGACATCCTTATTAATACCGAACCGCATTCTCGATTCTTACTTCCAGTTACATACTGCATACTGCACCTAACATGCCAATATGGGATAACATAGGAATTCCATCATAACTCCTGAACCACTAATAGGGTGAACACTTCATCACATACATAAATCTTTTACTCACCTCAAATCATGAGAACCATAACAACACACAAGTGAGTTCTCACCATTACAAAACATGCAAATCATTAAGTAGTGGACTGAACCACCATACCCTTCCGGGATCCTCCTACACCTGACAGGCCATAGCACTTGAATGCTTCCAACTGAAATCTATTACGACGACCGACAAGCCCCACACACATCTGAACAAACCATACACATACTCGATCACACCGAAGGAACTGATCACTGCCGAACAGGTGCCGTTTCAACCATGGCTATCCAATCTATCTTCTTTCAACTCATAGCAACTCAATCGTCACTCATCCCGAGTGACATTGATTCATGAGACCATGCTGCCTAAATCCCGCAACCCGTCTCACAACCTCCTGATAATATTTCTACAACCCGGAGTTTATTTCTCTCACTCCTCCACATCCTGCGTGCTGAAATAACATAGAACACTCCAACTATTTTCCTTCTCCTCAGAGATCATACTGCAAAAGCTCGATTCTTAATCATACTGCTGCCTGAAACCCTTAGAACACCACAGTCTCTAACTTTCAAGTTCACTAGGACCACTGTTGAGAGTCACCCACTCTGGGTGGCCCCGAATACATTCAACTCCAAGGCTTTTCTAGCACATGAACATACTCTCAAGGAAGCACGTGACTGAGTCACTATCCTTATAACTTGCCTATGCCTTAAGCACAAATTCTTAATCTTCCAAAGCCTAACCCTGGTCCAATAGGACCAACTTCGTACACATTTATCAAATGCCACTCTCAATTACCGCTTTACCCCTTTCTCTTAACTGTACTAACTTGCCAACCCCACAACTGCCATCCTACCCACAGAAGATAACCCACATGTGGAAACTCACCAACCGACACCTTCCACTACGCTGTGAGGCACACTTTCTACGACATCAAGACCCCATCCTAAGCCTGTCCTCATTCACCGACTTTACTAGTCCGCCCGCTCCTCACAGACATCCACTATGTGTGCTACAATATCTTCAAATTCCAAGTTATACTGCGTCCTTCTTCATCCCTAACAACTCCTCTCTGCTGCATCTAACCTCCCGTCGAATAATCAACATTTCAGTTTAAGCTCGTGGACCTAATCCATGTCCACTAAAATTCTCACATCACTGCAACTCCTCCCCCAGGTAGGCAACCACCTTACCACTGAACTCATAGGCTATATTGCCGCTTCTTACTTAGTTGAACTCATTCCTTTAAGCAACTACCCGACTTCCGTCTCTGACGCTTGGCATTTAGAGATTTAGCCGCTACCTGACACCTTTCGCATGTCTCCCTTCATCACATGCTTCTCAATTGCGGCCTCAATTCAATATCATTCTCTGTCGCTTTTGAACCGGCAGATCACCACGACTTCAAACTCTCTGATGATCATCTTTCTCGAGCTGCCTTCATTAGAAACACTCATTCAATACTTTAACCACCGCACACCACGGTCTATAACAGCTGCTTCTTCAACACTGTTTCACAACACTCTAACCCAATGCAACCGAAGAACTATAGCACCGACGAAACTAACACGTTCTATTCGATCAAACATCGGTACCACAACACGGGTGAATACTCCACCTTTCTCGATAACACCAAGCTTCATTACTCTTATCACCCAAAACCTGACCATTTATAGTTCAATTGCCTTTCCTCCGCCGGAACTAAAACACTAAAATCTCGAATTCACACTCTAAGAAGACCTCCCTTCAATCCATTCATCACCCCCATCCTACGGGAAAGCATTCTACCATCATATCGACATCGCGCGATAACCAATCGGGAACATCATCACCATCTGAGCATAGCCTCAAGGCTCTCAGAAACACAGCTACTGAGCTGAAATAACATAATATTCATCTGCAGGGCGACAACAACAGTCCAATCGACTATGCACGGAAAACATCACGCACCGTACCTGTAGCCCCATTACAATTCCTCAAACACTCGATTATAGGAAGCGTTTCGCGACGTATGAGATTGAGTAGGAAGAAACATAGGCATAATCCTGAGAGGAATCAAATCGCACGATGATATATCAAGAAGGGAAGTACTGCTAACAGCCCTGTAGCCTCTCGAAGATAAGTACAGACGTCTTCGTACCGATCCGCTAGACTCTACTAGACTCGCTCATGACTCGTGAGACCTAAGGGAACCTAGTGCTCTGATACCATGTTGTCACGACCCAAAATCCATAAGGTCGTGATGGCGCCGAACCCCACTGTCAGGCAAGCCAATCATTAATTAATAGAAGTAAATTCCAATTTTAGCATTTTTGAAATCGTTACTTTTCACTTTTGTACATAACAACTAGACAAAAATGCATTCGGTAAAAGCAACAGTCCAATGTTTTTGTAAAATACAACCCAAATACATTCCCAGAACCCGGTGTCACAAGTGCATGAGCAGATTCTAAGATTTTATGCAAATACTACAAAGCTTGTCCGAAATACAGATTGGACAAGTAATTTAAAATGGAAATAAAGTACATAGAGGAGAGACTCTGTCAGCTGCGGAACGCCTCCGGATAATGCAGCACTCATGAGTCTCCACATCAACCACTGTGCTATGACGGTACCTGTGCAACAAAATGCACAGAAAGTGTAGTATGAGTACGAAAACAACGTGTACCCAGTAAGTATCCCGCCTAACCTCATAGAGGTAGTGACGAGGGGTCGAATTTGACACTTGTTATAGGTCAGTCTAGCATAATCTAAGTGAGAAGCTAAGCATGAGTATCATTATCAATTAATCAACAAATCGGAGATTAGAACATCAATAAATATCAATTTGTTCCACATTTTTCACATAAATCCTCCTTCTTTTAAACTAGCAACTCAAAATATACTTAGGCCAATAAACATGTATAAATCAAAGGAAAATATGCAGCATTTTATCATGCGCAACAAATATGCCAAGGGTCGAACGGCGCGGACCAACAATAATAAATTGTGCACTGCCGAAGGGTCGAACGGCCCGAACCATAGATGCATCTATTTTTTTTCCCGCTCGCGAATCGATCATGCAACGCGGTCAACATAATAAAATACGGCTAGCCTGCTCGCGAATCATACCTGCGACTCAGGTGCTCATATGTACACGTACTCACATAAAAGAATCCATATTTTGTTCAAGAAGACATTTTCACATAGAAGTGATACAATTCTCCTTAATTAAACATGAAGATAATATTTAGAATATATTTCTGGAAATTCGTTTGTCAATTCCTAACACTACTCAATAAGTAACCTTGTCAGGAACATAATAATCCACGGGGAAATTAATCTTTTTTTCCAAATAATTAAGAAAAGTACACTCCAGCCTTTTTAGGAAAATAAATTATCAATTCAATAGCATTATCAGCCTATTATTTTGACTAGATCACATGTACAACACGTAAGGCATGCTAGTGGGTCCTAGACTACCCGGACATAGCATAATAGTAGCTACGCACGGACTCCCGTCACCTCGTGCGTACGTATCCCCCACAAATAATTGCATATATTTATTTAGTTCACCTAGGGGGACAGACCCCCCCCCCCCTCCCAAAAAGTTAGATAGGAGACTTACCTCGCTCCAGGATTTCGATAAACGGTCTCCAAGCTTTCCCGACAACTCCAATCGATGCACAATGCTCCAAAACTATCCAAATGATGATAAACCAGTGAAACTATACCCAAATGTTTGCTAAAAATTCAGATTATACAAATTCCCAACTCCGCTTAGTGAATTGACCAAAATGCCCTCGCGCCCACGTGCCCGGATTCCGAAATTTCTCGGAGATATACTCTACCCATAGCTTCACTAGTCCAAATATACAATTTACTCAAATATTCATGCTCAACTCGTGGCTAAAATCCACTTTTACCAAATATTCTAGCTTTTCTCCAAAATCCCAATTTTCCACAATTTTCATGTTTTAATCCACACCTAATTCTTGTATTTAACTTGAAATGAGTTGGAGCAACTTACCTTGGCATAGATGACGAAAATCTCCTCTTGAAGCTCTCCAAAAATCGCCCCAACCATGAGAAAACTTAAGAAATAGCCAAAAATCCCGTTTTTAAAACATTCTGCCCAGGTATTTACTCATCGCGATCGCGGAAACTGCTTCGCGATCGCGGAGAACAACTTTTCCAGCCCAAAATTTACTCTTCGCGATTGCGGAGAACAATTTCCCAGCTTTCGGAACTGCCTCTAGTAGAATGATCATAACTTTGTGCACAAAACTCCAAATGACAAATGGTTTAATGTTATGAAAAGTAGACTCCAAGATCTACAACTTTGATGTGTTGTTCGTCTCCCAATTCCTTATATATTTCTAGATATAATCTAGCAAAGGCAGCCCATGTGCAACTTCCTTCTTCATCTTCCCGGACACTCTGTAGTGTAACAGCCATATCTCATTGTACACAAATCCAAATTATAAATGTTCTACAGTTCTAGAAACTAGACACAAAGGGCTACAACTTTTTGTTTTACATCATCTCAAAATTCCTTATAGATTGTGAGATATGAGCCTCCGAAGTTGAGTCAGTGCATCAGAACATTTCCTCTACGCGATCGCGAAAGGCTTTCCGCGATCGCGATTCACTGGCCCATTTCTCTCATTTTACTCACCGCGATCGCGACCAAATCCCTGCGATCGCGTAGAACACTATTGTAGCCAAAAACCAGTAGTTATAAATAGCCTAGAAATGGTCCGAAACCACCTCGAAACTCACCCGAGCCCCTCGGGACCTCGTCCGAACGTGCCAACAAGTCTGAAAACATATCACGAACATAGTCGAGGCATCAAATCACATCAAACAACGTCGAAATCATGAATCGTACTAAAATTCAAACTTTGTGAACTTTGAAATTTCAAACTTCCACCTACGATGCCGAAACCTATCAAATCACGTCCGATTGACCCCAAATTTTGCACACAAGTCATATTCGACATTACGGACCTGCTCCCACTTTTGGAATCGCATTCCGACCCCGATATCAAAATTTCCACTTCCGGTCGGATTCTTCAAAAAAACATAAATTTCTAACTTTAGCCAAATGACCTCAAATAGACTTCTGGATATCCAAATTCACTTCCGATCGCGCTCCCAACTCGAGAATCACCATACAAAGCTATTACCTGACTCAGAATCCCACACTGACATCAATATCTCTGAAATGCGCTTTAAGCCAAACTTAGGAAATTCCTTCAAAATGCTGACTTCCACAATATACGCCAAAATGCTCCCGGGTTATCCAAAACCCAATCCGGACATACACCCAAGTCCGAAATTATCATACGAACCTGCTGGAACTTTCAGATCTTGATTCCGAGGTCTTTTGCTCAAAATCCCAGTCTTACTCAATTTCTTCAACTTAAGGCTTCCGAAATGAGAATTTTCCTTTCAATTTAACTCCAAACCTCCTGAATTTCAACTTTGACCATACACACAAGTCACAATACCCGAAATGAAGCTGTTCATGACCCCCAACTGCTGAAAGACGCGCTGGATCTCGAAGCGACCGGTCGGGTCGTTACAGAAGCTATGACTAAGGCCAAGACAAGTTTTTCGAGGTGAGGGTACCTCGTCTCGGCGTCGGCTAGTGGTTTGCTAATGTAATAGATGGGAGACTCTGTACCTTTGTTTTCTCGAACCAGAGCTGCGCTCACAACTACTTCAGATACAGCAAGGTAAACGAGGAGGTGTTCCGCTGGTTCCAGCTTTGAAAGCTGTGGTGTTTATGACAGATATGCTTTCAACTCCTTCAGGTCCAGGACGTACTCAGAAGTCCATTGGAGTCCGTTATCCTTCTTAAGTATACCAAAGAATCTATGAAACCTATACGATGATTGTGAAATGAATCTTGAAAGGGCGACGATACGACCAATAAACCGATGAACCTATTTTTTGGTGGTCAAGTGTCCCCGTATCCCTTTGACGGATTTGTTTTGATCAGGATTGACCTTGATTCCTCGCTGTGATACCAGGAAACCCAAACTTTTCCTGAGGCCACACCAAACACACGCTTTTTGGGGTTCATTTTCATTCTGTATCGTCTGAGTATGTCGAAGGTCTCTCTCAGATGGTCGATGTGATCTTCTTTTCTTTTGGACTTGACTAGCATGTTGTCTATATATACTTCCATAATTATGCCAAGCTGGTCTTTGAACATCCTCGCATCCAACCTTTGGTAAGTCGCCACTGCATTTTTCAGCCCGAAGGGCATGGCCCTGTAGCAGTGCGTCCCCTGATAGGTGATGAATGTGGTTTTCTCCTAATCTTCTTCTTCCATGAGGATTTGATTATAGCCTGAATAGGCATCCAAGAAGATCAGTAATTCATGCCCAACCATTGTGTCGATGAGTTGGTCGATATGGGGTAATGGAAACGAATCCTTGGGGCATGCTTTGTTCAAATATGTGAGCTCTATGCACATACACCATTTCTTATTCTTCTTTTTCACCATCACCATGTTGATGACCCATTGGGGGTACTTCGACTCCGGTATGGATCCATTTTCCAATAGTTTTCCACCGCTTCGCGTATCGCATCATTAATCGTGGAGTTGAACTTACGCCTGACCTGCCTCACTGAGGGTGGAATGGGTCGACATTCAGATTGTGCGTGGCGATTTCCTTTGGGATACCCGGCATATTTGCATGGGTGAAAGCGAACAAATCTGCGTTAGTAGTTAAGAATTGGCAGAATTTACCTAGTTCTTGAAGTTTGCAGCCGATGTAAGTTGTCTTGTTATGATCATTGGTGTCTAATTGAATGGGGTCGAGGTCTTTTGTGGTCGATTTCGCAGCTTCAACCACATCAGGGTCTTTGATGACGTCTTCGCTATCGTCACATACTGACCTCAACGAGTTGATTGCTATGCCTCTTTTTCTTTGTCCTTCGTTTGTTGAGTGACCGTGCAGTCTAGGGCAATGCGGTAGCATTTCGGGATGTGTGTTGTTCCCCTCGTATGCTGAATATTCCCCATGGAGTCGGGAATTTGATGCCCTGGTATAAGCTGGAGGGGATGTCAATCATGGTGTGTATCCATGGTCGCCCTATTATTGATACGCTTACACCTTAGAAAAGCGTAAGAGATCGTTGTCAAATATAGTAACCCAACAAGGTTGGGGTCGAATCCCACAGAGAACAATATGATGGCGATTAGGAATGCTAGAGAGTTATCACTTATCGCGCAATGCCAAACAAACAAGATTTTGGGTTTAGTAAAGTGTTTATAAGCTAAATGCGAAAATATAAACTAACCTAGAAAGCGAGTAAAATGATCAATGGCAACAAGAATGAATGCATCGGGAATTACACTCAAGTAACGATCCAATGTATTTCACGATTTTACAAATATGAGTGAGTTATGTTAATTAGCCACGGATAATATTTCTTAATTAGCTTTTCCCAAAGACTAACAAGACTTCCTAAATGAATTATTCCTAGCCCAATTAGGAGATTAAGCACTTCCGGGTTTGGCTACAAGTAGTTCAATCCTATCCCTAGGTAGAATCTATAAAATGAGGGTTAAATCCTCAAGTTCTTGTTAATTAATCTTTCCCAACCCCAAATAATCTTTTCCAAAATTAATTCGGAGTTAATGGGCGAGTCCTAGGGTTAGCTAATCCCTTTGGAAACATTAAAGAACAAGAATAATTAAAATAACAAATACTCACTTCATAAATATAATAAAATCATTCAATACACAAGCACAACAAGGTATTTAATTCACACTTTAAATATGAATATTCCCATAAACAAGATTCAAGTGTTGGAAATAATACTACACACTTAGATAATCAATACAAAGCAAGAAAATGAAGAAATAAACATAAATAGGTAAGAAATCCTTAACACAATGGTGAAATCTTCAAAACCCAAGTGTGTGTGCAAAGCCCTAGCTTCAAGACTTGTTCTTCTCTCTCAAAATTATATTTACAAAGCCAAATATATGCCAAAAGATCTCCAAAAATGTCTGCTAGGTCGAGTATATGACAGTGGGGATGAGAAATTGTAATTTTACAATTCTGTCCAGACCTGATGCCCGATGATCGCACTTGCGGAAGAATTCTCGCAGGTGCGGTTCCGCAGGAGAGGAAATCCACTTGCAGGTGCGGTTCTAGCTGGCTTGAGCAATTTCCGCAGGTGCAGATAAATGGTCGCACCTGCGGTTCTGCAGCTGCGTGAAATGCTTCGCAGGTGCGAACGTGCGTGGCTGTGCATTCCTTCGCAGGTGCGATCTCGCACCTGTGGCAAAAGTTCCGCAGGTGCGGAATCACTGAAGCTATTTGTGCACTTTTCACCACCTTTTGTTCAACTTTCATTCCAATTCAACGCCAACCACTTCATAGCATCATTTCCCTTAAAATTGAGCAATTACACACTAATAACAACCTCAAGTTATCATTGAACAATACAAAATCTAATGAAAACAGGCCAAAATGAGTGGTAAAATCACCACTCATCAATTATGGCGTTGTACATTGTGTCTTAGTCTATGATATGGAACGTGGTATCCAGAGTGACTCCCCCGGCCAGATGGGGGAGTGTGATTTTTTTAGATGTTCGCTCGAGTGCATATTTAAAACTAGTTAGCGTGACACAATGTGGCACTATCTTATCTTCGATTTTCATTTGTGCAAGTACTCGGGGATGGATAATGCACGCTCTGCTCCCATCATCTACCATAATGCATCTCACACCGGTATCTAAAATTTGTAATGTAATAACAAGGGCATCATAGTGAGGGAAAACCAAGTCGTTGGTATTTGACTTATCAAAGATGATACCTTCTTCGAGTTCGTCATGCAGCGGGTAATTGACCATTTGAGCTTGTGGGTAGTAGTAAACTTTAAGCTACTGAAAGAAGCATCGTCGCCGCCACCGATGATAAAGTGGATGGTGCGGGTTGGTGATGGAAGTTTCGGCGGTCCTTGATGTTGTTCATGTCCTATGGCAAAGTTGGTCCTTCTCTTGTCGCTCAACAACCCTTTGCGGTGTCCCTGTCGTAACATGCTTACGGCTTCCTGCCTTAGGGCGATGCAATCTTCGATTTTGTTCCCTCATTCTTGGTGGAACTCGCAAAAGGCGTTCGATTTTCTAGTACTCGGGTCTTGCCTCATCTTTTGTGTCCACTTCACCTTTGGTCCGAGCTTATCCATGGCATATACTATTTCTGTAGGTGACACATAAATGTTGTGAGTGGATAATAATGTGGGAATACCTCTTTCGTTCCGCTGAGTCCCTGTCCTTGATTTGGGTAGGCCTTCTTCGTGGTGATATGAGGGCGCAATGGTCGCTCTGACATGTGGTTGATGTCGTTCCCTGTTGAGTTGTGGAGTTGCGAGGTCCCTTTTGGTATCATTTCTTTGATCTTTTCTGGATTCAACATGTACTAAGGTCAATCAATGAGTTGGTCCATTGAGGTCGTCCTCGTCTGCTCGGACCTCTGCACAATTTGCGTTGTGTATTTCATCCCAAGTGGTTGGGGGATACTCCATCAGTCAACTCAATAGCTTTCGGGTCGCCCTCGAGCTATTTTTGCTCAACCCATTCTGGAAGGATGCGACTACCATCCCTTCTGACACGTTCGACAAGGTCATCCATACTTGATTGAAACGTGCAAGGAAGTCCCTCAGTCCCCCTCCCGGAGATTGCTTAATAGAAAATATGTCGTTCACCCTTGCCTCGGCTTTCTTGGCCAACATGGGCCGTTAGAAACTTATCAATCATCTCTTCGAAAGTTTCAATGGAGCGCGTAGGTAGTTGTGATACCATGTCAACGCTTCTCCTATGAGGGTTTCACTGAATTTCTTCAACAAAATGGAGGATACTTGTTCTTTGGAGAGATCATTGCCTTTCATGCAAGTGACGTAGTGAGTCATATGATCTTCAGGGTCAGTCGTGCCATCATATATTCATTGGTAAGGCGGCATTTTGAAGGTTTTCGGTATGGCATGTGGGCTGCATCACACTGTATGGCTGCTTAACAAACATGTCGGCATCTATCTTCGGCAATAATTTAGGGGCGCCCGGTATTTTATCGACCCTTTTCTGGTGCTCTTTCATTTGATCTCGGAGCACCATGCTCTCGTTCTCCATTTCCTCCATCCTTTTCAAAATGGCTGCAGGAGTGTTGTCACCTGCATTATCATTGACGTTGTGAGTAATACCTGTCGTTTGAGGCGGAGGGAGTTGGTTACACTGTTCGTCCACTTATTGTACAACACAAATCTTGCGTTTTCTACAGCAGCGTCCCAGGAGGGCTTGTTGAGGACGCCACTTAGCACGTCGGTTAGCTATGCTTCGAGGAGTTATTTTATAGTTGGGGCCGTCTCTTCCCCCACAGATGTGGAGGCTCCCTTACCGAGGGATTTTGTGATGCTGCAATGAGGAGGCGGTGACCCATCTCACCTAAGGAAGGCATTGGGCATTGCGTCTTCGTCTGCTTTTTCGCAGTTTTCGTTGATGACGTTCATGAGGTTAGTTGTGAGGTCATTGATTATCCTCACCCTTTCTCCTTGTTACCTGCAATGTTGGGATTTGTGCACACACAAAGAAAATAGATCTTGTTCTTGCTTCGTTTTTCTTTTTTATTACGTTTGTGAGCCGTGTCAGTGATAGATCTAGAAGAAACTAAAAATTTAACTAGAAAATGCTCACATATGGTGCCAAATTGTTTGACCAAAATGTGTGGTTCTTGGCTCAAATAATCAAATCTATGTATTAAGGGGTTAAACCTAGTTAACGATAATATTTCTAGATGCGAGTTATGGGAGCGTGATTAATGTTTACCAGATCTGGTAGAAAAATAATAATGGGGTGTGACAATCATCCCAAATAACGTGAGTGATAAATGAGCATTAAATAGCAATGAACAATAATAAATGGCATTTGTGTAAATAAAGAAATGATTCACCCAATAAAGGAGAAGGTAGATATTATTTCCCTGACAATGATGAATGGCAGACAACTCATTGGATGTTCGAATTATCCTCGGATCTGGTGGAAGTCTGGAATAATGTGGAGAAAAATCTTGATAAAAAGATGTTGTTTGTCCCTTGGTAAGAGAGAGAGAATCTTTTTATCAAAGCGTGTTCTTACAAATGAATATCACATGCCACATCATTGTCTCTTTTCCTATATATATGAGACATACCCCTAACAAACCTTAATAGTACAAGCTCTGAGAATATCCACTAGAATATTCTCTTTAATATCCTATTATGAAAACTAGTTGTTACATCTCTGCTAATAGTGCTCGATATCGACCATTGTTGACATCTCGACCACGACCTCGCTGCTTCCTAGTCGACCCCGACTAACCCTTTCCTTAGTACTATATTGCGCTAAATATTCTAGGGTAGATTTTGACCTATACAGTATATATGAAAGTTTACCCAGACTACAGTCTGCTCTTCTTGATGATTAGGAGTATTTCTTTCAGAAACTGTATGGCTCAACTAATATCTAAGTATATAATATGTACCTATAGATAAATACACCTATATTAGTTACACCTTTGGTTTCAATTTATATTTGTCAATTTATCTATTTAAAACTTAATAAGAAATTTTTATAATCACACAAATATTATAGTTTCACAAAAGTTTTTCACTTTAAACTTTTATTAAATTTTGTGCCAAATCAAATTGCAATCACATAAGTTCAAACGGAGGGAGTAGTAAGACTTGAACAATCCTCCACCACTATGAACATTCATCCCCAGACTGTCAAGTGGTATTCACACGCATGCAACCCCAAGGAAAAAGGTCAAGTCCAGTGATTAACTGGAAGTTTAAGCATCCATAATTATTACTACTTCGCGTGTCTAGCAGGTGGCTTCATTTAAAATACAAATATTAGAAGCTAGTGTTAATTCGACAACCGATATACAGCTCATTTAAAAGATAAAACAGATCAGACAAATTTTTATTGTAATTCTTAATTTAGGATACGCCACAACAGGTGGCAATAGTCTCTTGCGTTTGTAAAGTATCGATGATGGTCTTTGTATTCGTTTGAACACCAGACAACAATGTTGTGTTTTTTTTTTTTAATTTTGGAATAATTCCGAGTTAGTTATGTTGCTTGTAGTTTTATTTACAAAAAGATAAAGTGGGAACACAAATATAAGCTATTGAGGCCTCATTTGTTTTTTTTAAGATTAAGATGTCTGAATCTGAATACACATCTGAATATCAAGATGTGTATTGTAACGACCCAGCCGGTCGTTTCGTGTGTTGGGACTCTGTTCCCGTGAATGACTCTTCCCATAGCGACTACTCGTGCCTTATGACTTGTGTGGGCCGGTAGTTCGAGATTGGGAAGTGTTTTGGCCAGTTCAGGAATGCTTGGTTCCTGAAGGCTAGCCTATTTGGCTGATTTTGGTTCCGAGCAGCATTTTGAGCAAACGACCTCGGAATCGAGTTCTAACAGCTCCAGCAGCTCCGGATGATGATTTCGGACTTGGGAGTGTGTTCGTCTCGGGTTTCTGATGACCCGGGAGTATTTCGGCACCTGAATTGGAATTCAGGATTTCATGTGATTTGGAATTCAGCCTGGAATTGGACCTCGTGATATCATGGTCCGAATGGAATTCCGGAACTGGCAATAGTTCCGTACAGTCATTTATGACTTGTCCGCAAAATTTGGGGTCATTCCGAGCAGTGTAGACCCGTTCGGCGTATTGATGAGCCGTTGAAATTTTTCTTGAAATCCTAAGTTTGATCTAAGGGGTTTTGGAGAGTGATTCTTGGTTTGAATGATGTTTCTAGTGTTCTGAGAGCTCGAGCAAGTCCGTCATGTGATTTGGGACTTGTTGGTATAATTTGTCGAGGGCTCGGGTGGGCCCAGGGGTCTCCCGGACCCCGACCGGGGTCAAAAACCAGCAATTGAACTGCTGGTGGGAATTTACTGGTGTGACCGCACCTGCGGTCCATGAGCCGCAGGCGCGAGGTTCGCACCAGCGGAATTTCCCTCGCAGGTGCGGCTCCTTTCGCAGGAGCGACCTTCTCTCCGCGGGCGCGGCTCCGCAGGAGCGGAAAAAGCCCCGCAGGCGCGACCTTTCCCAGGGGCCCAAGACATCGCAGG
>ML282529.1:0-14036 GCA_005239495.1 Nicotiana undulata | reverse complement strand
ATTTTTAGATGATTTAATAGTGTATTTAACTAAGAATTAGTGTTAGAATTAGAGGTTTTATGGGTTTTAACTTACCTCTTAGTGGGTGGTCGTGGAAGGTGTTTGCCCAAGCTTGGTTGTCCTCTAATGGTGGTTGAAGATGGGTGAAAGTGAAGAGAACCCGAAATTTTAGAGTATTTAAGTGGCCTGCCAACAGGGGTTTCCGAACCTGCGACCATAGGTCTGCAGGTGCGGTCTCGCACCTGCGAGAAACTGATCGCAATTGCGGAAAAGGGCTTGGGACCCTAGGCTCGCACCTGCGGGGTTGGGAGCCGCACCAGCGGTCCCGGTCCTGCGGAATATGGTCGCCCCTGCGGAAAAACTCGCACCTGCGATGGCCTGGACCGCACCTGCGGTCATGCGCCTGCGGCCTGGGTCTCGCGCTGCGGATTTTGGGCAAGGGGCTGGGAGTCTCACCTGCGAGGCTGGGACCGCAGGGGCGGTCCCGCACCTGCGGCTGGGCAACCGCACCTGCGGTCACACCAGCTGATGTGCACCAGCAGTGGTTTTTGGCCTCGCACGGGGTCCGGGAGGTACCTGGGCCCACCCGAGCTCCCGTCCAAAAATACCAACAAGTCCTAAATCATCAAACGGACTTGCTCGAGCTCACGGAACACTCAATACAACACTAAAACTCAAAATCACCCTCCAAAACCCCTGAATTCAAAACTTAAGAACTTTGAAATTCTAGAATTCACTTCAACGCGCCGAACCGGCCTAAACCACTCGGAATGACTTCAAATTTTGCAGATAAGTTATAAACGACACAACGGAACTATTCCCGGTCTCGGAATTTCATTCGGACCTCGGGAACATAAAATCACCTCTCAAGTCACATTTCAAATTCTTTAGAAACCCCACAAGTTCATTAACTCCATTTTTCCTCACTTGGATCCGAAACCAATCAAATCAAACCCGTTTTACACCAAATTCCACAGATAGGACAAACAACATATAATAAACCTGTTCCGGGATCCATAACCATAACACGGGCCCGGTAACAAGGTTTTCACATAATTATTCACTTTCAAAAGCCTTTATTATTTTCAGAAAATAATTTTCTTTAAAATTCATTTCTCGGGCTCGGGACCTCGGAATTTGATTCCGGGCATACGCCCAGGTCCCATATTTTCCTACGGCCCCTCTGGGACCGTCACATCATGAGTCCGGGTCTGTTTACCAAAAATGTTGACCAAAGTCAACTTTATTCGATTATTCATTTCAAAAATCCCATTTTTATCAAATTGTCACATGGAAGTTTCCCGGCTACCTACCCGGGGTGCGCACGCATATCGAGGTGAGATTAACAGAGGCTTTCGAGGCCTCGGAACACAGATTTAGCTGGAATTACTTAGGATGACCTTTTGTGTCATCACAAGAGAGCACCAGTATGACGATCCCCACCTTCTGGTTCTTCAGGACAGGGTTCAACGAGGTGATGCTAGAGATGTGACTATAGGAGATGATGGTGTGATGAGGATGCATGGTCGTATCTGTGTGCCCAATGTAGATGGTCTTCGGGAGTTGATTCTGGAGGAGGCCCATAGCTCGCAGTACTCAATTCATCCGGGTGTCGCGAAGATGTACCAGGACCCGAGACAACACTATTGGTGGAGAAGGATGAAAAATGACATAGTTGGATTTGTGGTCAAGTGTCTCAAATGTCAGCAAGTTAAATATAAGCATCAGAGGCCAGGAGGGTTACTTCAGCAGATTGAGCTCCCAGAGTGGAAATGAGAGCGAATCACCATGGACTTTGTGGTTGGACTCCCTCGGACTTTGAGAAAGTTCAATGCTATTTGGGTGATCATGGATCGGCTTACCAAGTGAGCCCATTTCATTCCAATGTTGACTACATACTCCTCAGAGAGATTGGCTGAGATTTATATCAGGGAGATTGTCCGCCTTCACGGTATTCCGGTATCTATCATTTCAGACATAAGTACAGAGTTCACTTCACAGTTCTGGAGAACCGTTCAACAGGGGCTAGGCACCAAGGTAGAGTTGAGTACGACCTTTCACCCTCATACAGACGGGCAATCTAAGCGCACGATTCAGATTCTTGAGGATATGATCTGTGCCTGTGTGATGGAGTTTGGAGGGTCATGGTACCAATACTTTCCACTTGCAGAGTTTGCTTATAATAGCAGCTATCAATCCAATATTCAGATGGCACCATATGGGGATTTATATGGTAGGCGATGCCGGTCTCCAGTGGGATGGTTTGAGCCGGGTGAGGCCCGATTGTTGGGTACAAATTTGGTCCAGGATACCCTGGACAAGGTGAAGGTGATTCAGGAGAGACTTCGCACAGCTCAGTCCAGGCAGAAGAGTTATGCGGATCGAAAGGTTCGTGACTTGGCATTTATGGTTGGTGATCGAGTTTTGCTTCGGGTATCGCCTATGAAAGGTGTCATGAGGTTCGGGAAGAAGGGTAAGCTGAGTCCGAGGTTCATTGGTATTCCACGTCTTTATGCTCCGGAAGTATCACAGTGATCTGACTCATTTTTTGGATTTCAATTCAGTCCAGTTGGACAAGGATCTATCTTATATTGAGGAGCCAGTAACCATCTTGGATAGGCAGGTCAGAAAGCTCAGGTCAAAGGATATTGCATCGGTAAAGGTTCAGTGGAGGGGTCAGCCGGTCGAGGAGGCGACTTGTGAGACCGAGAAGGATATGCGTAGCCAGTACGCTCATCTTTTCCCAGCTTCAGGTATGTCTTTATACTCGTTCGAGAATGAACGATTTTCTTAAGAAGGGGAGATATAACGACCCAGTCAGTTGTTTTGAGAGTTAACGCCCCGATCCCCTAATAGTTGCTTTCCCCATGTTTGTTTATGCTTATGGGACTTGCCGGAGTGATTAGTTGTGGATTCCGGAGAGTTTTGGGACACATAGTCCCTAAATATGAGTTTAAGACTTAAATCGGACCGTAGTTGGAACAATGTGAAGACGGATCCATAATGGAATTTCTTCGACACCGTTAGCTCCGTTTAGTTATTTCGGGGTAAGTAGCGCATCCGGAATGTGTTTTCTAGGTTTGTGGTAGATTTGGGATTGAATTGGCGAAAAGTTAGAATTTCGGCAATTTCGGCCGATAGGTGAAATTTTGATATCGAGCTCGGAATCGGATTTTGGAAGTGGAAACATGTACGTAGTTATATTTATGACTTGTGTGTCAAATTTGAGGTCATTCGGACCAGTTTTGACGTGTTTCGGCATCGGTTGTGGATTTTGGAAAATGCTAAGTTCTTAGGCCTGAATTCATGTATAATTCTTATTTTAGGTGTTATGTGATGTGGTTTGAAGGCTCGACTAAGTTCAAATGAGGTATTAGGACTGGTTGGTAGGTTTGGTTGAGGTTCGGGGGGCCTTAGGTGTGTTTCAGATGCTCAACGGGCTAAATTTTGGACTTAGGGGAAATCCGATTTTGCTGGTGCTGGTTTCTTTCTACGCGATCGCGTCCATGGGGAGATTTGTTCTTTGCGTTCGCGTGGAGGTGTGTGCAAACACGTAGGTATGGCCAGTGTTGAATCGCAAACGCGTGGGCTAGGCCGCGTTCGTGTAGAAGAGCTGAGGCAGCAATGGATTTGAGAGTTCCTCTACGCGGTCGCGTGAGGTAAGCTGCGATCACGAAGGTCTGAGGGGGTACTGAACCGCGTTCGTGAACGTGTTTCCGCATTCACGTAGTGTAATTTGAGGCACGTGTGTTTCTGCTCTTCGCGATCGCGACTTGGCTTCCGCGATCGCAGTGAATGCACACCTGGGCAGAATTAAAAGACCCAAAATCGAGGGTTTTAGCCATTTTTCATACTTTGAACTTGGGAGCTTGGGGATTGACGATTTTTAGAGATATTTTCACCTGGGTGTTTTGGGTAAGTAATTCTTACTCGGTTTTTATTAATTTCCACGAATCTATGCTTAATTTCGTCCTTTAATTTCGAATTTGGGGTGAAAATTTAGGAAAAATTGAGTAAAGTTCTTAGGCCGAGTTTTTGGGTTTTTATCGAGATTTTGGTATCGGATTTGAGTAAATTTGGTATGGTTAGACTCGTGAGTGAATGGGCGTTCGAAATTTATAACTTTTATGCGATTTCGAGACGTGGGCCCGGGGGACTTTTGGGAAGATTTTCCTAATTTCGTGTATTAACTTCGAATTAATTAGTTAGATTAATTTCTTAAAGTTATATTGACATTATGCAATTGAATTGAATATATTTGGGCCATTTAGAGTCGGGTACTCGTGGCGAGAACATGATTTCCAGTTGAGTTGAGCAGTCGAGGTAAGTGGCTTGCCTAACTCTGTGTTGGGGGATTTCCCTTAGGTTTATTTTGACATAAATTGTTGTGTGGGCGCCGTGTACGTACACGGGCCATTCTTGCAAAAAATTTATTTTTCCTTCGAAAATTATAAATTATTTTTCTTCTATTACGTTGCTTCAATGTGTTTAACTGTTTATCTTAGATTAGGGAAGCATGCTTATGTGTTTGCATATTAAATTTCCTAATTAACACTCGGTGCGCCATGTTTAATTAGTCTTTCCCTGCTTTCCTACCTGCATTTAGATGAACTGTTAAAATTGATAATTACGTGTCATTTACTTAGCATTGCATATTTAAATTGGGGACTACAGACGTATTCTGGGAGATTCCCCCTGGACTGCGTATTTATTTTGGGGACTACAGACGTATTCTGGGAGATCCCCCCAGCACTGCATATTTAAATTGGGGACTACAGACGTATTCTGGGAGATCCCCCATTGTACTGCATATTTATATTTGGAACTACGAGCCGTACCCCGGGAGATTCCACTTTGTGATACGTTGTGCCGATCCGAGGGCTCTCTTTACTGTTATGTTTTAGATTATTTCTTTTTAATTGCTTATGGTAGAAATTGCTTACCTTTCACACTATTTTAAACTCTATTATTTATAAATCCAGTGGAGCCTTAACCTGACCTTGTCACTACTTGACTGAGGTTAGGCTTGACACTTACTGGGTACCAATTGTGGTGTACTCATACCCTTTCCTGCACATGTGTTTCGAGTGCATATCCAGATACGAGTTTTCAGCTGCGTGGCTAGAGGTTGTTGCAGCTGTTACCAGGAGTCCAAAAGTTATTTCTGTTGCGTCCGCAGAATCCTCAGAGTCACCTTCCATTATGTCTTATATAGATATTTTCTATGTATTTTCTTTCCAGTTTTGTTTTAGAGCTACTGTAGTATAAAAGCTTGTGACTATATTGTGACATTCCGGGTTTTGGGGTTATACTTGTACATGTCGAGCGGCGTTTTTTCTCTCTATATTTTCCCCCTTCCTTCCTTATTTCATCGCATTTTAATTTAGTTTTATTCGCAAATTTAGGCTTACCTAGTTGTAGAGACTAGGTGCCGTCACGATACATTTTGGAGGGTAAATTGGGTCGTGACACTCTAATGATGTTGCATTGCATGAAAATAGAGTTGAGCAAATCCTTCCAGAGAATACTCAAATGCTCCTCGACGTCGTTGCTGCACAATTGAATGAAGCTGAAGTTGTTGAGATTGACAAAGGCATGCAGTCTGGTAAAAACCGCACTGGAAGACAGACGTCAAGGTATTCTATAGATCCCAAACTTATTACATTTGATCCAAGTATATATTTTCAGTTTGAAATTTTACATACTTTCTTTTCCTTTTTATGTTTATTGATGATTATTCAGAACGACTCAATGCAGCTGAAAAAGAAATTGGTGAGATCATTCGGCTATATGAAAAAGAAGAAATACATCTATTCACACATGTTGGCTCACAGACTGGTGTGAAGTGTGTTTGTATTATTTTTAAAATTTAGTCAGTATTATTGAGTATATTTGTTTTGCATGAAGATATAGGCGTATTTGAAGGTCATGGAAGTGGATCCGTTGGTATGCAAACACCATCTATGTCGCAACACTTAGACCAGGTAGTTATTTTCTGCAATTCGATTACAAGGTATTTTTTTGCCTAATGTATGTTTTATATCAGTTTTATTTTATGTATATATTTTCCTTGCTTTTGTAGATATCATATGATGCATCACAATTTCTTCCAAATCCTAAGTGAAGGAAGATTTCCAGTCCACCTAATGTTATGAGTGACACCAGTGGTATCCTCAACTTCAAGTTATGTTCATTTTCGTTGGGTAGTATAGAAGGGACTGGTTCAGAAGGTAATTCTGCTGCTATTGTTGTTGGTGAAGAGACACAAGAACATCGTGAACATCAGGGAGTTGGTCAAGTAACTGGCACCATGGCTTTGGATTTTTCTCCTGCTGCTGAACCGCAATAGTTAGTTGTGACGGAACATCAGGAAGAGCAAGCAAAAGGAAAAATAGCTAAAACAGGGAAAATGATTCGTATGGAGAGTATTTGGTTAAAATATCCTTACTTCATTCATAAACAAAAGTGAAGGGGGCAAGATTGGAAAGTAGGAAAGACTACACGAAGGTGTCCCTTCCATTATGTTAATCAAGACAATGGATTGATGCAAAGATTCACAGACTGGTTGAAGACGGATGCCAGTGAATATAATTCCAAGCCATTCAGATTAGCTAGAATTGATATTCCAAAGTCATTCTTTACCGAGATTATGGATCCTACCTTTGATCTTTCGGATGAAGTAAGTTATTAAGTTTGTTTTTTGAATTGGTTTTTAACTGTATTTCAAAACTTCAACTTATGTTTGTTTTTTAAAGTTTTTGTACTGTAATTTGGTAAACTTCAGTTTATGGATGGTAAAACTGCTGAAGGGTTTTAGCTTATTTGCTAAAACTTCAGCTAAACTTGCTGAAGTTTTTACATGTAGTCTCTATGTCACGACCCAAAATCCTATTAAAGGTCGCGATGGCGTCAAACACCACTATCAGGCAAGCCAACACTGAAAGTTGATTGAATCTCTATTTTTAATAGTTTGAAACCATTTATTTTCACTACATTAAATAATAATTAATGAACTTTACTGAGCAAATAACAGTGTCTTTCTAAATTCAAATAATAATTAAACCCCAAAGTCATCCCAGAACCCGGTGTCACAAGTGCATGAGCAATTTCTAAGGAAACACATAAAATACAATAACCGTCTGGAATACAAATGGGATAGCAAAAAAAAGTACAACACAATACTCTGAAGGAGTCTCTGCTGGCTGCGGGTCGTCTCGAGATAAGCAGCTCGCCTAAGTCCCCCCTATCATCTATGCCACTGCGTCGAGCGGGACCACTAGATATGCATGTACCTGTGCAACAAAAATGCACAGCAAATGTAGTATGAGTACGAAGACAACGTGTAGCCAGTAAGTATCCCGCCTAACCTCGAAGAGGTAGTGACGAGATGTCGACTTCGACACTTGCTAGAGGTCATTTTAATATAATTAAATATGGTGCTAAACATGGACGTTATAATAAAATAACAAATAACAATAGGAGAGGACAACCTCTTCCATAAAGTATAAATTTCAGTTTTCGTCATTTCAATTAACAACTTATATCTCAATGCAATTAAACAATGCAAAGTCACAGAAAGTACCAGCAAATATCATGCGCAGGAAATGCCGTGGGTCGTACGACCCGATCCAATAATAATAAAATGTGCACTGCCGAAGGGTCGAACGACGCAAACCATATATGCATCTATTAACCTTCCGTGGAGTACGACCCGCTCCCATGGGAGTAGTGGAAACAGTCAACCCGCTCGCAGAATATATTTGCGACGCGGTTACACATAAACATACACATTCAAACAGTCAACCCCGACTACATCGGGAAAACAATTACCTAAAGATATGGCAATTTCTCTTTTAATGGTCAAGAAGATGGTGTTTAATCTTTTTAGAATTCATTTGCCAAATTCGATATGATTTAAGCATCTTAAATTTATCAGTAAAGTCACAAGTTCGGCAAGTAAAGCATGCTTTTGGGTCCTAGACTACCCGGACATAAGCATAATAGTAGCTACGCACGAACTCTCGTCACCTCGTGCGTACATAGCCCCGCACAAATAACGACACATAATTAATTATTTCACCTATGAGGACAATTCCCTCTTACAAGGTTAGAAAGGAGACTTACCTCGCTCCGAAGTTCCATAACCAGCGTCCAAGCTCTTCCGACGACTCAAATTGATGCAGAACGCCCCAAAACTATCCAAATAACGGGCAAACCAATGAAAATATACTCTAATACTTATAACAATTCAATTTATATAAATTCCCAACTCCGCTCGGAAATTTGACAAAATTTCCCTTGGGCCCACGTCTCGGAATCCGATGAAACTCACAAAATCCGACAACCCATTCCGATACGAGTTCAACCATGCAAAAATTATCGAATTCTGACATCGGATTGACTTTCAAATCTAAAAATTTTGTTTTTGGAAGATTTGCTAAAAATCAGATTTTTCTTCAATAAATTCATGGATTCATGAAGTAAATGAGTATAGAATCATGAAATATAATCAATATAGGATAAGGAACACTTACCCCAATGTTTTCCCGTGAAAATCGCCAAGAACCGTGCTCCAAAAATCCTAAACAAAATGAAGGAAATGAGCATTTTTGGTCCTTAAGTTTCTGCCCATCCGTCACTAAAAGTCCATTTTCGTCACTAAGAGTCGTCACTACAAGTCCACTAGAAACAGCTTTACCAGCCCCTATTCAATCAATCATAACTTTCTGTACAAATGTCTAAACGATGAATAGTGTAACTCTATGGAAACTAGAATCAAAGTTATAGCTTTACCAGCCTTCATTCAATCGATCATAACTTTTTGTACAAATATACAAATGATGAATGGTTTATCTTTCTGGAAACTAGAATGCAAGGGCTACAACTTTCTTGTTCTGCAAAGTTTCATATTCATTAAATATTGAATGATATGAACTTCCAAAATCAACTCCACGCATCAGAAATTTTCTGGCGAACAGCTTTTGCAACAGAAACTTTCAGCAGCTTTCTTTGTCCGAAATCCATTCCGTTAAACTTCCGAAATCCACCCGAGGCCCTCGGGACCTTAACCAATTAT
Source organism: Nicotiana undulata (assembly GCA_005239495.1). Lineage (NCBI taxonomy): Eukaryota > Viridiplantae > Streptophyta > Magnoliopsida > Solanales > Solanaceae > Nicotiana > Nicotiana undulata. The sequence continues at coordinate 4,960 of ML282529.1, read as the reverse complement.
ACCAACATGTCCCAAAACATGATACAAACTCGCTCGAGGCCTCAAATCGCATCAAACAACGTCAAAATCATGAATCGCACCCCAATTCAAGCTTAATGAACTTTAGAACTTGAAACTTTTTACATTCGATGCCGAAACCTATCAAATAACGTCCGATTGACCTCAAATTTTGCACACAAGTCACATTCGACATTACTGACCTACTCCAACTTCCGAAATTGGAATCCGACCCCGATATCAAAAACTCAAACTCTTGGTCAAACTTTTCTAAAAATCTTCTATTTTATAACTTTCGCCAAATGACCCCTAAATGACCTACGGACCTCCAATTCCACTTTAGAACACGCTACCAATACCAAAATCACCATACAGAGCTATTCCCGGACTTGGAATCCCAAACGAACATCGATAACATTGAGATACACCTCAACCCAAATTGATGAAATTCTTCCAAAATGCCAACTTTCACAATAGACGCTGAAATGCTCCTGGGTCATCCAAAACCCAATCCGGACATACGCCCAAGTCCGAAATCATCATACGAACCTGCTGGAACCTTCAAATCCTTATTTTGAGGTCGTTTACTAAAAAATCTAATCTTAGTCAATTCTTCCAACTTAAGGCTTCCGAAATGAGAATTTTCTTTCCAAATCGACTCTGAACTTCCCGAAATTCAATTCCGACCATGCCTACGAGCCATAATACCTAAAATGAAGTTGCTCATGTCCTCAAACTACCGAATGACGCGCTAGAGCTCAAAACAACCGGCCGGATCGTTACATTCTAGGTTTAGTCTGAAGTTTTTCTTTTCTAAACTTTTATATCAAACATGCTGAAATTATTTAGGTTATTTGCTAAAACTTCAGACTAAACTTGCTGAAGTTTTTGACATGCAGTCTCTAGTTTTAGTCTGAAGTTTTTTTTCTAAACTTTTAAATCAAACATGCTGAAGTTTTTTAGGTTATTTGCTAACACTTGATACTGAATATGCTTAAGATTTTGTCACGCAGTTTTTAGTTTTGTAATTTGTTTTTTCTAAACTTCATATTTTATGCATGTTGAAGTTTTTTATTTAACACATTTTTCTTTTGTTGTTGTTCATTTGCAGCATATTGAAGTGAGCGTATATTTCTTGCGCAAGAAATATTACTATCACCTTCCAAGTTATCCAAAATCAAGATGTGCAGTAACAAATTTAATTTTTGATCAATATATGACTAAGTTGGCTAGTGTTCATCCTTCAGATGAACAAAAGGAGAAAATTAGAATAAAGAAGGAAAGATAATGGATGAGAAAAAACATGGAAGGGAAAAAGATCAAATCAAAGAGAAAAAGGTTTGCCAAAAAAAGGAACGTGAGGATGAAAAATAAGAAGAAGAAGAAGAAGAAGTGGAGATAGAAGATCTTAACGAGTTTATTTGGCTCATTGAAGAATCAACTGGTGAAAAGGTGGCCAACTACGTAAGAGGCATTGAACTTTCATGTGGTATCAAATGGGCATCTGCCGAAAAAGTATTCTTTCCATTTCGACTTAAGCCAAGGACGTGCCAGAGATCTACGCACTACTTTCTTGGAATCCTGCACTTTGAGAAAAAAACTATATATATGTGTATGATTTCATGAGCAATAAACCATATGATCGTGCGGTTGAACATGTCCAAAATTATGCCCGGTTGATCCCATACTGTCTCAAATGCTTGGACTTTGGCACACAAAATAAAATATATGGGGAAAATCATGTGGAATTTTTTTGATTAAGTGGATGAACACACCCCTACAGGATAACAAGTACGTGTTTGGCATATGTTTACCATGCATCTTATGTTTATTAATTTTCTTCTTGTGTTAACTAATCTTCAATTATTTTCATGTTCTTTTTGTAGTGTTGATTGTGGTATATTTGCTCTTAAGTTCCTTGATATGCGGTTGAAGCAAGAAGATGTCTCCAAATTCAATCAAAGTCATGCGTTGACATTCAGGAGAGAATTGACTGCAAATCTTTGGGCTCATGGAAAGTGGAAACAAGATAACGGTAATGAAACTCCAGAAGATCAACTAGGACATGACTATGGAGAATATGAAGAGACTTTGTGTGAATCGTTTCGATAGAAAATAACTTGTAAATGAAAAATATTTTTTTTTTCAAGGATGTAAGTGAAAACAAAATTGGATTTTGTGAATATACATTAATTTTTGTGAATTATGTGATGTTTGTCTTTTAATTTTTTGTTCTATTCGCATTAACTAGTTTTTTAGTTGCCTTGGGTTGTATCAAATACATTTGTCTCTTTTATCATGAACTTAAGTATATTTTTGTGGAAATTCAACATGCTAAACTTCAGCATGAACTAAATAACTTCTGCTTTTTCGGCTGAAGTTTTGGTTAAAACTCATAACAAAAGTGTTGACTGTAGGACAAAAACTTCATTAGCATATTAACATGAAGTTTAATGCAGGTTAAAAATTAAGCATGAGCTAAATTTAACTTCAGCATGCAGGAGAAAATTACATAGTGCAGGAGGAAAACTTCAGCAGGTTTGTCCTGAAGTTTTACAAATGAACTAAACAACTTCAACATCTTCTGCTAAAGTTTTCGGAAAAATCTCATGAAAGAACTATTGAATCCAGGACAAAACTTCATTATATTTTAGTGCTGAAGTATTAGAAAATGAACTAAAAAACTTTAGCTTGTTTATACTGCAAGACAAAGACTTCAGCGTTTTGGTGTGAAGGTTTAGTGTAACGACCAGGTCGGTCGTTTTGAGAGTTAGCGCCCCGATCCCCTGATAATTGTTTCTCCTATGTCTTATTATGTTAATGGAACGTGTCAGAGCGTCGAGCGATGTTAATTGGAGTGTTTTTGGACATATAGTCCTTTAAGATGAGTTTCAACCTTAGAAATTGGGTCGTAGCGGGAGATGTGTGAAGACGGATCCGGAATGGAATTACATTGACTCCGTTAGCTCCGTTGAGTGATCTCGGGGTTGAGAGCATGTTCGGAATGTATTTTCAAGGTCGGATGTAGATTTAGGCTTGAATTGGCGAAAGTTAGAATTTCGGCGATTTCGGCCGATAGGTGAGATTTTGATATCGGACTCAGAATGGAATTCCGAAAGCGACAGCAGGTCCGGAATGTCATTTTTGACCTATGTGTCAAATTTGAGGTCATTTGGACGAGTTTAGACGTGGTTCGACGTCGAATGTGAATTCTTAGAAATTCCTAACTTCTTAGGCTTGAATCTATGCATATTCGAGTATTTTGATGTTATGGGATGTGTTTTTAAGGCTTGACCAAGTTTCTATAGGGTATTGGGATCAGTTGGTGGTTTTGGTTAAGGTCCCGGGGGCCTCAGGGTTGCTTCAGATGCTTAACGGAAGAATTTGGAACTTGGCAAATTGCTGAACCAGGCTCCTTCTGGTGTTTTCGCACCTGCGAAGGTTTCCCGCAAGTGCGATAAGGTGGTCGCAGGTGCGATGGTGGGGGATGTTGACCAGTGGTCGCAGGTGCGACCTGAGTCCCGCAGGTGCGGAACCGCAGGCGCGACCAAACGACTGCAGGTGCAGCCCCATGCGATATTAAGTGACTTCTGCACCTACGATGGAACTTCCGCAGGTGCGAGATCCCTGTGTGTTTATTCCAAAACAATCTGAGGGTTTATGCTATTTTCACCATATTGAATTGTGGGAGCTCGGGAGAGGCGATTTCTGAGGGGATTTTGCTTGGGTATTCAAGGCAAGTGATTTCTAACCATCATAGGTTATCTTCCATGATTCTAATCTTAAATCCCACCCTTAAATTCGAGATTATTGAGTAGAAATTTGGGAAAATTGGAAGAAACTTCTTAGACCAAACTTTGGGTTTTTGATTGGGTATTCAAGGCAAGTGATTTCTAACCATCATAGGTTATCTTCCATGATTCTAATCTTAAATCCCACCCTTAAATTCGAGATTATTGAGTAGAAATTTGGGAAAATTGGAAGAAACTTCTTAGACCAAACTTTGGGTTTTTGATTGGGTATTTGACCTCCGATTTGAGAGATTTTCACATGGTTAGACTCGTGAGTGAATAAGGGTTCAAAAAATGTAAATCTTATCCGCTTCTGAGCCGTGGGCCTGAGGGGCGTTTGGTCAATTTTTCTAATTTCGCGTATTAGTTCCGAATTAATTAGTTAATTTGAATTCTTGAAATGATATTTACATTATGTAATCGAATTGAATAGATTTGGGCCACCCGGAGTTGGATACTCGTGGAAAGAGCGTGATTATCGGTTGATTTGCACAGTCGAGGTAAGTGGCTTGCCTAACTCTGTGTTGGGGAATTTCCCTTAGACATTTTAACTGTTTTTTACTATAAAGCCCCGTGTATGTGAGGTGACGAGTACGTGCATGGGATATGTTCACTATATTTCCGCGATTCCTTCTACGATATGCCTCATTTTCAATTCTACTATTATCGTTACTGGTCGAGCTGAGTAACAATTTAAGATTTTATCATGACAATCGATTTTACCTGTTTTTTCCACTCGTTACTATTATTTGAGAACTGGTTACGTACTTTTCTCCCATAATTTCCAACTGTTTTTCTCAAAAACCTTTGAATTGCGCTATAATGGATATGTACATTGCATTTTATAGTTACATAAGGACTGCAGGCTTAGACCTGAGACTTTCCCTTGCATCGCATGGTATAGTTACATAGGGACTGCGGGCTTAGACCTGAGACTTTCCCTTGCATTGCATCGCATATATAGGGACTGCGGGCTTAGAACTGAGACTTTCCCTTGCATTGCATCGCATACATCGGGACTGCGGGATTAGGCCTGAGATTTTCCCTTGCATTGCATCGCATACGTTGGGACTGCGGGCCGAGACCTGAGACTTTCCCTTGAATTGCAGTGCGCGATTATTTATTGAGTTGATGTTGTGCTGGGTTGAAGGTTATTGCATCATTTATATTCA
>ML282528.1:47687-94556 GCA_005239495.1 Nicotiana undulata | reverse complement strand
CAAATTAACTGTTAGTGCAGCTTGGCAATAGCCAGCCCCTTTTGTAGGAAAACTTTCGTATCTGTGATAGAGTTTGCCTTCTTGGAGTCTCTTGCTCTGTTCCTTATACTGTGGTATACAAATAAGAGATGAGACAAGTATTTACAATGTCAAGTAAATCACATACGGATAAATTAATGATGATGAAGATAATATGTTATGACAATTCAATTAATGCCATGAAAGAATCTACATAGCTTAAGTCGGTCAATTTCCACATATAGGCCATGTACCCACTCGTCACCTTGCGCACACAGATTTCACATACCATAATAAACACAAAACAACATCAATCCTAAGGGGTGATTCCCCCCCCCCCCTCCTCACCCCCCCTCCACACTGTTAGGCGAGGCATTTACTTCAAAACACGCTAACTCAATCCACTAGTAAGCCTTTTCCGCGATTATGCAACTCTGAACGGCTCGAATATAGCAAAATTAACTTTATATCATAAATACAAACCATAGGAAACTATTCTGGATAATAGATACAATCTTTAAAGAAAATCAAAAAGTCAACTCAAAAAGCCAACCTCAGACCCGTGCCTCGGAACCTGGCCAATCTTACAAAATACGAATACCCATTCAATAACAAGTCTAACCATACTAAAATTATTCAAATTCGACCTCATATCGCCATTCAAATCTTCAAAATATGGTGTATGAAGTTTTCACAATTTCTCCAACTTTTCTAACCCAAAACACTAATTAAATGGTAAAAATAATGAAGGGATCATGTAAAATAATCAAATCCGAGTTAGAATCACTTACCCCAATCAATTCCTTGAAAATCCTTCTTAAAATCGCCACAAATCGAGCTCTCTAAGTCCAAAAGATGAAGAATAAAATAAAACCCTCTTTGAAATTTAACATTGCTGCTCAGTTATCCGCTTTCGCGATCGCGGACAAACCCACACAATCGCAGAGAACAAAACTCCTCAGCTAAAAAAAGACATTACGTGATCGCATGACTACAGTCACGAATGCAAAGGCAAGACCTCCCAAAGCTACGCGATAGCAGACAACACCACGCGAACACGAAGAGCAAAGCAAGCATCATAAATGACTCCCTTTCTTTATACCGAATGCGGTCTGGTGCACGCGTTCGCGGTGCACAAGCTCAGAAACCTTCAAGATCGCATCCCTAGCTTCGCGAACGTGAAGAGTAAAATCCCAACATTCCTCAAATACCCTTCACGATCGCGGACCTTTCCTCGTGACCGCGATGAAGGAAATCAGAACTTAGAAACCAGCAATCTCATTCAAGAACAATTGGTCTTAACTCAATCCGAAACACACCCGGGGCCCCTTGGGTCCCCATCCGAACATACCAACAATTCCTAAAACATGATACGAACTTCCTCGAAGCCTCAAATCATATCACACGACATTAAAACCACGAATCACACATCGATTCAAGTCTAATGAACTTTTAACTTCTAAAACTAATGCAGAAACATACCAAACCAACTCCAATTGACCTTAAATTTTGCACACAAGTCATAATTGACACAACAGACCTATTCCGACTTCTTGAACCGAAATCCGGACACGATACTAATAAAGTCAACTCCCGGTCAAACTTCTCAACTTTCCAAACCTTCAACTTTCTAACTTTTTCCAATTCAAGTAGAACAACCTACGGACCTCTAAATCAATATTAGGACACGCTCCTAAGTCCCGAGTTACCATTCGGAGCTTGAAACCGTCAAATCTCTATTCTGGAGTCCTCTACGCAAAAGTCAAACTCCAGTCAACTCCTTCAACTTAAGCTTCCAACTTTGGGACTAAGTGTCTCATTTCACTCCGAAACTCACCCGAAACCAAAATCAAGCATCCCAGCAAGTCACATAACCACAATATAACATAGAGGAGGCAATGAATAGGTGAACAGGGCTAAAATATACCAAACCGTCCGGGTCGTTATACAAATGCTAGTGAAAGATATGTTACTTTGATTAAGAAAATAAATAAAATCTAACGGCCTTTGGAGAAGAATTGAAAATACATCTATAAAGTATCTCATGACTTCACGTCCAGTGGCGAAACCAAAATTTTTACTAAAGGTGTTCAAGATTTAAATGCACTAGTTTGCCTAATTAGTATAAATTTTTAAAAAATTACATAAATTTTATATAAAAATTATGTTTGTGTCATTATAAAAGAAAAATATATATGTTTTTAAATATAATTATTACTAATCTTAATAATTTCATTACTCAAGAAAGTATGACACTCTACCCTACAGAAGTCTGATATTTTCCCATATATATACGATATTTCCTATTTTCAATTTGTACGTGAGTGTTTTTTAATTTAGGAGTCCTATGTATATAGCTAGCATATTTATATATATTTCCTTATTTAATCATAAGTAGGCCTATATAAGTATTTGTTATCTTTTGATATTACTCCATCGTCATTTGATTTATATGTGTAAGGTAATTTACATAAAAGTTGAGATATTTAGGTTAGTGATCAATTTTACGTGTTTAATCTACTTTTGTGTTTAATTGAAATGGTAAGATCTAAATAGTTTTTTAAAGTTTTAAATATTAGAATTTGTACATAGTTCAAATAAGGAAGGGTTTGGTAAATAAAATTTAGTAGATTTTAAATACCTAAAAATTGAAAAAATGACTATTTGTCTAGCATGAATGCTATTTTAAAGGTAAAAAAAGCGAACGACATTATGCTAAAAATATTTGTGCTTTTAATATAGTATTGATGATGTATAAAAAGTAAATTTTGATTTATATACGCAATATAAATTTTTATATACATAATATAATATTTTGATGAAGGGTATTCAGTCGACCATCCTTCATTCTCACATGCGAAGGTCTAGTGGTCTGAGAAAAGACCTTAAAAGATCAGGGTTCAAATTTTGTTGAGATCTTTTTTTATATGTTTGAACCTTATTGAGCAAAGTTACTCAACTTATGATGGAAGGTGGGATGTCCAAAATCAAGTGACAACCACTTGACAACATATTCCCCGCTGAGTGAACCCATCAACCCTTCTCCCATTAACATGAAAATAAACACTTACGCGATTCAAGCGTCCTCATACCATCAAAGACGTTCAAAGGGGTTTTAAGCGGAACTGTATCATCATACAGCAGCTTATATAAATTAATGCACAACATGGAGCCACATAAAGACCCCTAGGCATCAACACTCCCATATAAGTCCTCACATAGGACATCAAAATTTATAACTACCCAAGGCCACCGGGATTAGTCATTTAGCCTTTGAGAGTGCGAAAAAGTATCGGGAATGGAGCCCGACTATGAAAACGAATTAACAAATAAAGCATGCCACCATGGGTTATGTGTGGGAATCCCCATTGGAAGCGAAGGAGAGTTTATAAACACACTCAGTAAATTAAACCTCATACACAATCTGTAAGTATTGAGACAAGTCTTTGAGATACCATGATTGTTGAGATAATAATTAAACTTGTTCATGCATAATCTTTATTTTTAGTTCATGAACCAAAACTTGATTTTTTTTTGGACTCAAAGAACCAAAATGCGTAGAAAAAATAATTGGTGACAAAAATATATATAACGCCCTTTTAAAGAGCGCTATACCTTAACGGGCGTTTGCCCAGTTAAGTATAACGCCCTTTTAAACGGCACTATATTTGAACCTCAAAAGAGCGAGAAGGTATAATGCCTTATATTAAGACGCTATAGTATAGCGTCTTAATATAAGGCGCGATAGTATAACGTCTTTGTTTACCTTGAAAATGGTAATCACAATTAAATTTGATTTTGAGGTTCTAAAAATATGTGATTTATTTTAATACTAGTTGTTAGGATACAGATGCTAAGTGTGAGTTGAAGAAATAAGATAAGAGTTAAAGAGAGCTAAGATATGCAAACCAAACTGCCCTAGGTCGGGATCTCGAGCTGGCCGAGATAGGACTTCGAGGTCGAAACTCGGTGACAGTAGTGAATGACCGATGAAGTTCTAACAGTATTAAGGGCCTCGAAGGCAGCTATTTATGATCAATGATGAGTAATAAATGAAGAACAATAAATGAAACACAATAAATGTAAGCAATAAATCGAAGGAATCAGCAGTGGAGAATGTTTAAGTTAGAGAGGAGAGAATGTTCTTATATTCAATATCCTCTATGCAAACAATGATAAGGGTCCCCTTTATATAGGAGGGGGGAATCCCAACATAGTACATAAATATTTATTACAAAGATAACAGCTGGTACAGTTATTTAATGCCACGATACGGACTTGTACTATTCTTGCAGACATGGTCAACTCCAGCCACGTGCCTATCGGAAGCTTCCCGCTCGTCCATGATAGCCACTGATTTATACTATCCCGAGGTCGATCACAGGGAACCCTTGGGGTCAAACCTCGAGCTGTGCCTCGAACCTTCTAAAGGTAGTCAGTGGAAAGCCATAATAATCCTAAAATCGGTCTCTCCGATTTTAGCCATATACAGATAGTCCCCGCGTTTCTTAGAGTGAAATGATAGGAAACGTTCTTGAACTCTTGCCTCTTCGATACTTCCATCGTGACGTCAGCCTCGTCAGAGCATTAAATGAAGTGACTCAAAGACTACGTAGAAGTCGCCGTCAGTGCGACTATCGAGAAGCTCACAACCCATTTTGGTTCGACTTTCCAATTTCTCTAACTTTGCCCAAATGGCTTCTATAAATACCTCAGGTGTTTATCATTCATACTTTTACAACACCCTCAAGTTTTTAGAGCTAAGTTCGTCTTCTTCTGCATTCATCTTGCCTCTATGCTTGTTTCTTCATCTCCTTTCTTAGAAACCTTTTATAATTATGGCAAAATCTTTTAAAACGCTACCCCAGAAAGAGGGCACTTCTTCTTCTGCACGCCCGTCCAAGGGAAAACCAAAAACACCACTGAGTATTGAGCAATGTATTCCAGGCCCTTTCGATACGATCTCTGACTTTACCATCGATAGACCTCCTTCCACAACGGGCCGACGCGAGCCCATGCCTCGGTACATCAGTGTGGTAACCAAAGTGGAGAGGGTAAAAACGGACTGCCGCTGGGGGGAGGCAGTACACATAGAAATCCCCGAAACTGAGGAAAGCATAGTGACACACAAAGCTGGCTTCCTCAGCATATACACATACCCATTTACTCTGGGTCCCGTAGAGTCTTCTTCCCCACCGATAGACCCGGTGATTCTTGACTTTTGCCGCCAGTACCGAGTGGCACTCGGACAGATATATCCTTCCTTCTAGAGGATTGTATATATGCTCCGATATTTCTACAGCTGGGTCGATGGAATGACCTTAACCTCGACCATTTGATAAGGCTGTATATCCCCCGTCTCTTCCGAGGGGGTTTAATCAAGCTACAACATCGGTCTACGAAGTCATTTTTTGCGAGCATCGATGAAGACAAAGACCGGGGGTAGATGAGCCGGTTCGTCATAGTAAGAACTTCGGACATCATCCCTAATGACAGTATGCCATTCCCGGAGGAATGGAACATGAGGCGTAAGTGTCGCTACCTCGAACGCATTTTATTTCTCCTTCTCCTTCTCCTTCTTCTAAGCTGATTTTCTTTTGATCATGCAGCCACCGTTTGGTTCCCGGTGCGGTCCAGGACCTCCCAGGATAGATCAAACATTTAGATTCTGCCTTTACTTACACCGAGCGATCTTGACGTGATTTGGCCAAGACGCGGTGTCAAGCCAAGAACCATGGTAAGCCTTTTTCTTTTGTAATTGCAAAAAAGAATTTTTTTTTGTAAGTATTATTCATGGTGGTAAGTTTAATATACCGTGCCTGTGCAGGTCTCGGGGAAGGCGTATTGATGAGACCGCCTCCTCCTGGTGAAAAAGATGTTTCAAGGCTCGATAAGGGTAAGAAGCGGAAGAAGAGACATCGGTTGAGTCTCCAAAATCAAAGAAGCTCAAGGTCCACAGGACCAAGACCGATGCCACGGTCTTTACCTCGGTAGCAACTGCAAGTCTTCGTACTTACGAAGATGATGATGATGATGATGATCTCCCTTTGGTACATAGGGTAAGACGAAGTGGTGAAGCTTCGGGTGATGCTGATCAGAAGGCTGTTGAGCCAGATATAGCCGATATGGATCTATCCCACACTGAAGAGGCCCTCGAGGAGGGTGCAGACGCAGTCCCTGAGTCACTCGTCGAACATGGTACAGCCCGTGTTGAAGAGTTCGGAGGGCCAGAATTTGAGGATTTTCGGGGTCGAGGAGAAGCCCCGATAGAAATTGATGTCGTGGGCGGCTTTGAATTGGGCCCCGTGTTTTCTCCGGGGGAGATAAGAGAAGCCCAAAACAGGGGCGCTGTTGATGTTGGGGCCTCTCAGGAAGAGTATGATACTTTCAAAGTTTACTTCGTCGCGCTCGAGCTACCAGCTTTCTTAGATTTCATTCCTGTTGACTAATCCGAGTCCTTGAGAGCTTAGACGTCAGCGGGGAAGAACTCCGAAAGAATTTCATCGGCTCCTCCTCTCTTGCCCTCTTGATGGTATCCAGTTGAAATGGTTGCTGGATTGCCCCTAGTTCAAGCTCTAAGTCAAGCATTCAGGCACCAAAGACCTCTGACTACGCTCCTCAGCCTAGGAAAGAAAAATCCCATTTGCCTCGAGGAAGATACCGATCTAGACGCCCCCGTTACTTTCGAGGAGGCTTGGAAGCTTTAAAAGCAGGTAATCCTCTTTGACATATTACTTGTGCTTTGAATCCCTATTCTTGATTTTCTAACTTCTCTCCTTCGTATTGCAGGTCAATAATTTGTTTGACCATGCCTTTTCTAAGCTTCAAGACGAGCTTGGTTGGCGCGAGGAGGAGCTCGAGAAGCTCACCTCAGAACTGAAGGAGTCAAAAAATGCCTCTGCCCGAAAGGACAAGGAGCTGAATGAGCTTCGGGTCAGTCTGAGGGAGTGCACCAGAAGCGGACCAGCTTCGCTGAGTAGGTACCATGGCATTCCAGAGTTCATCTTTTCACTCATAGTTTTGTATTCACCATCCTGGTTTGCCTTTGCAGATCGAGCAGAAGAACGCCTTGGTGAGGAAACTTTAGGAGGAGGTCGTAGCCAAGGAAGCCGAAGTCCTCGGTCTAAAGAGGCAGAATGAGGTCGTGGCCTCGGAGAGGGATCTTCTATGGGGAGAGTTGACCTCGACCCGGGAGATTCTTCGGATTGCCTAGGAGGAGGCCACTTCATTGTCTGCGGCCAAGTCTGAGGCCGATGAGCATATGGCCTTATATAAAAGAGATGCAGTTGCCGCCAATGATTGGGCTAGGCAGATATGCAAAGAGGCCGGGCACAAACTGGCTCAGGCCATTGCCTATGCTCGTTCACAAGCTAGGAGGCAGGCTCTCGAAGAAGCAAGCGCCAAGGGTGCCGATCTCTCTGCCGAGATTGAGAAGGCCAGGACTTTAGAAGAAGAATCAACACTTTCAACTTTCTCGGATGAGGGCTCGGATAACGACTTCGATAGCGGCTCAAATAGCAGTGAAGGTGAGGAATAGACCCGCTTCACTATTTTTTCTTTCTTTTTTCCTTTTCTTTTTGTTCATCGGCTCCTCGAGGGAGATGTGTAAAGACACATTCTGTAAATATATTTTTGTGAATGCAAAAGGATTTTTTGTTTCAAGTCTTTTATTTTTCAATGCAATGGCAATCTTTGGAATTTCGATGTCGGCTCTTTAGAGCCCATACTTGGAATAATAGAGACCCTCAAGATTGGGCACCATCTCGGGGCTAGATCGATATGTGGACCTTGATAGTTCGTTCTATAACTTATAACTGTAGCAACAGAGATCCTCGAGATCAGGCACCATCTCGAGGCTAGATTGGCGACTCTTTTAGAGCCCATATTTGCAGCAATAGAGATTCTCGATATCGGGAACCATCTCGAGGTTAGATCGATATTGATAAATGCTTAGAGCTTGTAATTATAGTATCGAAGATCCTCGAGATCGGGTACCATCTCGAGGCTGGACTGATAGCTCGTTTAGAGCCTATTCTCGTGGTAACAGAGATCCTAGAGATTGGGCACCATCTCGAGGTTAGATAGATGGTGGTAGCTCCTTGGAGCCCATAATTATAGTGACATGAATCCTCGAGATCGGGTACCGTCTCGAGGCTAGATTAACATCGATAGCCCCTTAAAGCCTATAATTTCAGTAGCATAGATCCTCGAGACCGGTACCGTCTTGAGGCTAGATTGATACCTCTTTTAGAGCTCATTCTTCAATGGCAAGGATCTACGAGATCGGATACCGTCTTGAGGCTAGGTTGATATGGGGACCTTGATCCCTCGAATGCTGCATGACAACGTCATTCATATGACATGATCGTGAAGTGACCCATGTGGTCCATCCGGCGCACTTCCCCAAAAGTGGTAATGGCACGGCCAGAGTTAATTGGCCTTCAAAGTAGGCGAACAGTCGCCGCCTGCTCTATATATGTACTTGCCTTTTTCATTCGAAGACTTTGTCGCTTTGATCAACTATTTTTTTCATAGAGTTTTTTTCTCATCAATTCTTCCATCCCTTTAGTTTAAGGTTCTTTCTTCGAGCTATACCTCTTTTCTCTTATTTTACCATAGCTATGGCTGCCTTGCCTGAATCCGTTCACCAACAAGAGGAGAGCTCTGCCTCTTCTTCTTTCCCGGTCGGTGGTACACCACCGACGTTTGGTGAACGCACCTCAGACTGCTTTGTCTCGAGGAGGGACTTTACGTTAGAGAGACCTCCCAATGTTCGGGGCCATCGGGAGCATGCCTCTAGGTTCATCCCATAAATAGGAGAAAACACCTTGAGGCAGTGAGGAGAGACTACAGATGGGTAGAAATGGTGGTATTGCAAGTGCCTTCCTTGGAAGAGGACGTCATGGCCTATGTAGAGGGGTTTTTGAACGTATATACGTACCCCTTTATGTTGGGTCTTCCTGACAGAGTCGTGTTTGAGTTCTGTAAAAGATATCGGGTTACCCTAGCACAGGTTCACCTGTCAATCTGGAGGATAGTATTTATGATAAGATTCTTCGCGGAGAAATCCAGGCTTGAGTTCACCCTTAGTCATCTCATTAGGTTGTATCGGCCCTTGCACTATCGGGGTCTGATCACTCTCTAACGTTGATCCAACCATCCCCTTGCTACCAGCGACGAAGATGATGGGGATCGAGGGTGGATGCGTCGATTCATTCGCGTGCGGACCGCTGATATTATCCTGGCGTAGTTCCTGCCATTTCCCGAGAAATAGAATTTCACACCTAAGTGGTACACTTGTGTTTTTATCATTTTGTTAATAGTGGAGGTAGACTCCGTAATAATGTTTTCTTCCTTTTTCTGTAGTAACTCCGTGGTTGCCATTCGAGGGCCCTGACCTGGCCGGTTGGACTTGTAAACTGGCGGCATGCTCGACTCATGACAAGCGTAATTGGTGAGACCTTTTGAAGGGTAGATGGGAGGCCAAACACCATGGTGAGTGTCATAAGATTCTTATATTTTAGGAAAAAAATTTCCTTTTTATTAACTTCTCCACTGCAGGCATCGGAGAATCCTCTGAAATGAGACTGTGTCCTCTTGGCGAGGAGGAGGGGTCGTCGGGTTTGAGGTCGAAGAATGATAATAAACGGAAGGAGTCCTTGGTGGGTGAGGAAGCTCATAGCGAGGCAAGGTCTGCCCAGAGGCATAAAGGCGAAGAAGCTGAGCCTTTCAAGCCCGAGGTCTCCAACCTTGGGAAAGTGGTTCCTCCCTTGCCACCGTCTTCTTCACCCGTCAAAGGTACTTCGAGGGAAAAGAGGGTCCTGCCGCCACTTTCTCCTCCCGTCGAAGGTACTTTGAGGGATGTTCGGGGCCAAGGGCCGCCTGATGGGATTCGAGTCCCGAATGATCATGTCCCCTCTCGGGATGGTTCACCTAGGGCTGAAGAGGCCAGATCGGGAGATGCTCGCTCGGACTTTGAGGAGGATCAGCGGTTCTGCTCTTTGGTAAACTTCGATGATCTTTGTGACTTTGTTAACTCCGTGTTTTCATTTTCTAACTGAAGCTTCCTTTTCATAAGCTTTTGACAAGCTCAAATCCGAGTTGCTTCGCTTCGAGGCTCTGTTGCGAAGAGCTTTGGATGGGGAGAAATCCCTCCGGCTCTTTTGTGATAAGAAAGCAAAGGAGTTGGCGCACCTTTGGTACGAGGTGAATCGATGCCAGAAATAAGAAGACCGTCTTGAGAGACAGGTAACCTTCTCTTCGATGACATGCATGTTTCTTTTGCTATCTTACGAGATCAACATTTTGATATTTTAGCTGCAGAGAAAGACGGAGAACTTGGAACGCCTCTGGGGCAAATTTGGCCAAGCCAACCATGAGTGTAGTGAGCTAAAGGCTAAGATGAATGCCCATGTTGCGTCCAAGAGGAATTCTTTGGCCAAGGCTTCTACCCTTAAGGTGCAACTCCGGAATGCCCGTGAAAATGGCTCGGTCCAAACGAGCAGGATTGCCAGGCTCGAGTCTGACCTTTCGAAGATGAAGGTCGAGGTCGTGGATGCCCAGACTGAAGCCGAAGAGATCTGAGCTAAGGCCGCAAGAAAGTGGTCATGTATTTAAAAGATGTTTCCTACACTCGAGCTGAGATGAGAGGGGCTTCTAATCGTGAGAGCAGGAGGAGTGACTACGCCCGATGCAGATCCCGGAGGGAAACCCTTGAGGAGATCCACACTAGGGGCTTCGATCTCTTGGAAGAGATAGAGAAGTCCAGGGCGGATGAATACGACGCCAAATTCCTTGTATTCGATTATGAGAATAATGAAGAAGAGGCCGATAGAGCCGCAGTCCGAGGGGAAAGTAGACTAGGCTTTGTTTTCCTTCTTTGTATAAGACTCCCTATGGGATAACTCGTGAATGTATATTTGTAACACATATATATGAAAAATCTTTTGATACTTCCAATTTTCTTGTATTTATCGTCTTTTACGTATTGAATTTCGATTGTTGATAGCCATCCCGATGAATTGGACTTTGAGGTGAAGAAACCCTTAGGTTTAGAGATCGGCTCTGAGGCTTGTTAGGCTGGCCTGTGGGCTCTTACGCATTTTCCCTTGGGCATTTTAGGTTGGCCCGTAGGATCTTATATATTGGCCCTTAGACGCTTTTTAGTTAACCGTTTAGGTCTCAGTCCTAGAGTCGGGTTTCGACTCGAGCTTATTGACTCTTAGGTTTTCGAATTAGCCCCGAGGCTCTTTAGGATGGCGCTTAGGCTCTTACACGTTGGGTCGGCACGACCTTTAGTATGGCTATAGATTCCCTCACTAAAGACTTTATTGAAGTTTTTGCGTTCGTCTGACTCTTCGACGGTTTGATGAGAACCTCCATTATGAGCCATTGTGTGATGATAAATGAGCACCTCGAGAGGTGTCGCTTAGTGGCTGAAGTTTCGAAGCCTTGTTGGAGATGATATTATCGAAGTGCTTTTTCTTATGCCGAGGGTAGCCTGATTAACCGGTTCTTTTCGAAGTAATTTCGAAGTATTTGTGATTGTATGGCGACGGTCAGGCGTCCCTGAGTCACGTTAGTTTGGCCGTAGCCTTATGACCATAGTCATCGCGTTTGGCCGTAGCCTTTTGATCGTAGTCATTGTGTTTGTTCGTAGCCTTTTGACCATAGTCATTGTGTTTGGCCGTAGCCTTTTAGTCCCCGAGTGAGGTAGCCTCGGCGTCTATATCGAGGGTATGCCTTTTTAGGGGTCTTACAATTTTGAATATATATCCTTGACTTTAAGATCGAGATTATGTCTTTTGTAAGGTCTTACAAGATTTTATCATGCTTTACTTGAGGTCTTACAGTTTTGATATTGCCTTTTGGAGGTTTTACATTGTTGGTAATGCCTCATGGTGGTTTTACATTTCGAAAATGCCCGGGGGTCTTACAGATTTGGTGTTGTCGTATGGAGGATTTTGGGCTCGAGGTTGCCCAATTGGGGTCTTATGGCCTTGAGTTTTTGATAGCTCAATGGGGTGACAGTCGACGACAGTCCCCGAGACATCGAAAGTTTTTGGCTCTGGAGCCATTGCTTGTAATCTTGATGTTGCCTTATTGAGGGTTGGTGAGCTCGAAGTATCCGGCCCTGAAGTCTTACAACTTCGAGTTTTTTGTGTGAGTCCCCAAACGTTTGGGAACTTCCCGGCCCTTGGAAATGGCAAACCTTTTTGAAAACACAAAGCTTTTTGGGATAAAAGATATTCCTCTAATTACTTGGGACAAGTATACATTGTTTTTCCCGTCGAGGGTTCGATTATTCTATGCGAACACGGTTCATTTGACCGTTTGGGCCGATACATCGTTTTCCTATCGAGACCCTTTTGGCTTACTTCGATTTCTCCGAGGAGGTGACCTCCCGGGGGGATGCCCCCCAGTATTCGAGGTTGATTGAAGAGAAACCTTTAATATTTGTCAAGTTCTCCTTAGGTAGCATATAGATGTTGCCTCGTTAAAATCCTTGTCGGTTAAACCCATTTGGGATAAAATCCGATCTAAGAAAAAAAGAGCACAACGCATGCCTTAAAACCTAAGGCCTTCGAGCTGGAAGGTACTTCAATTTTTCTAATCGGACACCTGCACATAGGTTAGTGTAAAATGTAAATAAAAGGGAGACGATTATACCTTAGCAGTAATGGCTTTCGAGCCTCAATTTTCTTCAACTGCTTGTTCTGAGGACGCGGTATGGTCCTTCGCTCATTAACTCGGGCGCAACCGAGGATGTAGCGTGTGACTACTACTTGGATGTTTGTTTATCCTTTGGCTCTTTCGATGTTGAAGGTGTCGATGTCGGTGCCACATTGTGTACCGCAAACATCTCTCTTGCTGCATGTTGTTCCCTGTATAATGTTTTTATTCCCTCTTTCGTTGGAAAATTCATCATTTGATGAAAGGTTGATGGTACTACCCTCATGCAGTGTATCAACGGCCTTCCGAGCAAGGCATTGTACCTCATGTCTCCATCGATGACATGAACTGGGCATTCTGGGTTGTGCCGACCACACTGACCAGGAGGGTAATCTCCCCTTTCGTTGTTTCATCCGCCATGTTGAATCCGTTGAGGACTCGAGAGGCGGGCACGATTTGGTCGAGCTGTCCGAGCTGCTCTACCACCCTCGAACTGATTATATTGGCCGAGCTACCTGGATCCACAAGCACACATTTAATTTGAAATGTATTTACAAGAAAAAAAATTACCAATGCGTCATTGTGAGACTGAGACATGGTCTCGATGTCTTCGTCGCTAAATGTGAGGGCGTCCTCGGGTATGTAACCTCGAGGTCACTTTTCCCTAGTGATGGATATTTTTGTTCATTTAACAATGGGCTCCTGCGGGGTGTCGATTCCTCCCATGATCATGTGAATGACATGCTGTGGCTCTTCTACTTCATTTTTCATGTTTGACTCTCTTTCCCGAAATTGATTTTTAGCTCGGTCTCTTAGGAACTCTCGGAGGGGCCCTTTGTTGATTAGTCGGGCTACTTCCCCTGGAGCTTTCTGCAATATTTGGTCTTATGACCGTGTGTGCCATGAAATTCGCACACCAAGTTATGGTTCCTTTGCAATGGATATGATAGTATAGGTTATGGCCACCTGGTGTCTTTGATTTTACCTATGGCCGATATGATGTCCGAAACATCAATGTTGAAGTTGTACTCAGATAGTCGGGGTGCCTCTACCGGTCCTGCGTGTCTGTCGAAACCGGCCCTGCTTGCGAGTCCCCGAGGATTCTGACCTCGATCCGTCCTGCGGTCATTTTGAGGTATGTTACGCCTTGGGGTGTTCCTCCGATCTTTAGTGTATGGTTGATACCTTTCCTTGTTTGTCCTTGGTTTCTTTGCAAGGAGCCTGCTAGGATATACCGAGCCTGAGGGGGCTCCTAATTGGTCGTCTTCGACCCTAATCTTTTATTGATATCGGTTATGGACATCCGCCCAAGTGACGACGGATATTCCACCAAGTTCTGCTTCAGTTGCTTCGAAGCTATTGAGCTTCGTTCATTCAAGCCTTGGGTGAAGGCCATCACTACCTAGTCATCGGAGACCGGTGGTAATTCCATCCGCTACATTTGAAAGCGAGATACAAATTCCCATAGCCTCTCGTTTTCTCTCTGTTTGATTTTGAAGACGTCAGATTTCCTTGTAGCAACCTTGATGGCACCGACGTGTGCCTTGATAAAAGAATCTGCCAGCATGGCAAATGAATCTATTGAATTCGGGGTTAGGTTGTGATACCACATCATGGCCCCTTTTGATAATGTTTCTCCGAACTTTTTTAATAGGACAAACTCAATCTCACCCTCCTTCAAGTCATTTCCCTTTACGGCACAAGTGTAGGCAATGATGTGCTCGTTGGGGTCCGAGGTCCCGTTGTACTTCGGGAGATCGGGCATTCTCAACTTTTTCGGGATGGGCTTCGGAGCCGCACTTGATAGGAACGACCTTTGCACAAATTTCTTTGAATCTACACCCTTCAGAACCGGGGGCGCGCCTGGGATCTGGTCGACCCTTGAATTGTAGGTCTCCACCGTTTTGTCGTTAGCTTCTATCTTCTTTTCGCCCAATTCAATCTTCTTCGTGAGGTGCTCGAGCATCTTCATAATGGCGGGGTCGGCTGCTGATCCATTGTCAACAAACCTCTCTGGTGCCTGTTCGACTCGAGGAGCCGTTTCCGGTGTTGATACCAATTTGTCCTCAAAATATTGTAAAATTGCATATATAGCTTCAAAATCATGTATCAATGGCAATTGATATTTTTCCATATTTTTCCTATATTTTATTAAATTATTCAGCATTTTATTTCCAATAAATAATTATAAAATTACACCACAAATAATTTCAAAAGCATATCTTAGTTTCATTAATTATTTAGGGTCCTATTAAGGCCAAATTATTTCACAATTAGCCAAATTATTTTTACCCAGTAATTAACCATATGTATTTTTAAAGTACTAAGTAATCATTTTAAAATTACTTTCTAAGCATGAATTTCATTTTTTACAATTATCAGCTACTTTATAAATTATTTTTAGTTAATTTAATTGGGTATTTAACAACTAGCCACTTTTATTTTAATTATGGCCTAAACTAATCGGACCCTCAACCCAATTAAATGGCCCAAATACCCCCAGGCCCAATGCCTTAACCACCCGACCCAATCCCTGATTTAATCTTGGTCGTTGATCAAAATTGATCAACGGTCCAGATCCTCCATTACCTAAATTAAACCCTAATGACTACCCTTCCCCCTCTCTTATTTCCCTCTCATCCTCTCCGCCATTCACTCTCTCATCTCTCTCAAATGCTCTATGCTAAAATCGTCATGGTTCTCACCGGCCGTGGACTTGCCGGTCTTTATGGTGGTCTCACCACCCTCCTAGCCCTATGGTTCTCCTTCCTACACCGGGTATCACTGCCTTGAGTCCCTCAGAGGAACCAGACGGCAGTTCACTCACCTCCCAAATTTTCTCATGTCATTTTTCCAGCCGTTCTAGGTTGTCCGAGTAAGATCTTACCATTTCTGGTTAAGACCTGTGATTTTGAGCCGATTTTCCTTCTCTTGGGTTGTCTCTATGAAACCCTAACTACTAGTCTCTGATTTTCTTATATCTATGATAGATCTTGGCATATTATGAGCTATTTTGTTGTTTTCAAAGTTTTTTCGATTTTCCTAAAGTGACTATTCATCTTCAAAACTAGGGTGTTCTTAACCCCTTTTCAAAAACGCTTTTCTTTCTGTTTTTAGAACTATCCTATGGTTTTCATCATGTTAAACGTTTATGTGAGATTTTCCCCTTTTGTTTGATTTATTTTGTTAAAAGCCCTAAGGTTTCTTGGTGTTTCATCTGTGATTCCGAGTACTTGTTTGATTAATTTGCATATGTGTTCGTTTCTCGTGAATATTCAATGATTATGTGATTTGTACACTATGTTTGCCTGTTAAGGTTTCTGATTTCAATTACTCCTGTCTATTATGTGTGCTAGCTATGATATTCTTTGATTTTGTCCATCAATGTTGCTGATTCTTCATTTATTCTGCCTACTCTATTAATTTAGACTATGCTCTATATAACCTTTACCCTACTCGACTTCTTAGGGTTCTGATTTTGTCTATTACATGTTTATTACTCTTATTCTCATAAGGTTGTGCTAAATCAGTGCCATTTTCTATTTATGAATCCCTGAATCTTTGTGATTGATCCTCCACCGAGTTTTGTAATATTCTGTACTAATTTTGACCTTTTAAAACATTTCCTTGCCTTATTCTATAGTCGACTAGACTGTTAAATTGATTCTCAAGTCTTTCCTTAATTATAACATTCTGAATCTAGTCTCTATTACGTGTGCTATACCTATGCCATACTTAAACTACTTCCTTATGTGTTATAATCAGCTTTACATGATTCCTTTCCTTATTTTATAACTTGCTTATTACCGTTTGAGTATGACTCCTTAATTCAAGGAAGTCCTTATACTAATTTGAACTGATATATACTTTTATAGTTACTGCTGAACTATTATTTTTTACCTCATTTTTCTTCCTGTTTCAAAACTATAAGTACCTTAGTCTTTCATTAGCACAACACACGAACACACTGCTCAAACATTCTCTCTCTTACACAAAGTTCTCCCCTGCTCTCTCTTGTCTTTGGCTACTATACTTTTGGTTCTTCATTCTGTGTGTGCTCTCTTCTATACTGGTATGTCCTAGTTTCAGTTTAACTCTCAAAAACAACATGTTTCTTTTATTACTTCAATTCATCTTGTTCTTAATTTGTTTTTACTTGTGGTTTTGTTGTTCAACTTGCAACTAATGTGTGTCTGTTTCATTGCCTATCAACATGCTTCTGAATATGTATCCTCTCCCTTAGAACTCAGCATGCTTATGTAATAATACCTCCTTTCTAGTATACCTTACTATGACTCTGCTTTACCTAGTTTTCTATGATTATTGAACTGAACCTTATGTGGAAAAACAACTTGTACTTAGTTCTGTGTAAGTTTTAAATACCTGCTACTTTAACCCCCTTAGGATTTCTGGATTCTGAACCTATGTATGACTCTGCCCATTGTGTGCTTACACTTACATGTTCTATACTTGTCCCCAATCCCTCATTACCCTATTTGTGATTACTGAACCTCTTCTAGTTCTTTGTTCTATGTGTGCTGCTGAACTTGTTTGATCCTGAGATTGGAATGTGGTTTGCTCTGATTGCCCTACTCTTCTCAAAACTGTTTTAATGGAATGAACTCCTCTACTGTTTTGTGTGCAAAATTCATTTCAAATCAGTGTCTTTTTTTTCAAACTGCTTTCCTACTCATTCCTTTCAAATATGTCAGACACTCTCACTCTACTTTTAGACATCTAAGTTTTTCCCCTCTAATGTGTGACTGCTTTGGGATCCCTACGAGATCCCTCTGAACCCTAATACATTAGAGCTGGCTCTTCCACACTGCACTTATTCAACCATGGTTATGAAATCTGGGTGTGAGCACAGCCCGGGATCCCTTGAGGTCCTTGAACTCTGACACGCCCGAATTATGTGAAAGGTTGTGAAACACCATTTGGCATTGGAATTCTGGAAATTTCGGCCTATTGGTAGGCTCCCTATAGTATAGCTTCTTATTTTTCTTATCCATTTATGTAATTCATTCAACAATGGTTTGTAATAATTTATTGTAAACAAATATTGGGGATGGATAGTGAAAAGGGGAAGGGTAGCTATACTTGTTATAGATATCAAAGGGTAGAAACCATGATCTTAGGTTTATATTTCTTCTGTGCGCAATAGGAATCATGTTTAGGACTCAAAGCATATCATGCATTAGATACCATGCCTCCTAGGTTTAATATATACTATTTTTCAGCATCTCATTTTAACATTATTGCTTTATCACTTAGAATCCCGTCTTTAGGATAAATGACATCATTGGCACAAATTATGCATAATTTGAGATCATGTTGTAACCTGCTGAGCATCTAGAAATCCTGCTTTAAGGAAGTTTGCATATAAATCACTCTGCCTTACACATGCACATTAGCTATCATGGTTTAGATCTTTTACATTGCTTCAACATCTCATTTGGTATGCTCCCTATCACTTCGAAATCCTGTCCCTAGGGTAATGATAACATTAAACTGCTACTCATGCAAATCATGTCTAATAAAGCTGTAACTTTTCTATGCATTTAGAAATCTTGCTATAGGAAACTCTGCAATCATGCTGTGTATCTAAAAACTCCGCCTAGGAATTTTGCATGCAAGTCACTCTGCATTCTATGTGTGCATACTAGATATCATGTTTTAGGACTTCATACATACTCACTCAACTACACTTAGTTAAACTGCCAATGCATAAAAAAGAGATATAAAACAGTCTCACCCCGTTCCCTCAACAAACCGGTAATGGTTCTGTATCCTTTAACACCTAGAACAACATGTTTAGGTAAAACGATTTATAACAATTTTCCCTTAATAATCCTGGTAGCATACTATACACTGTCCTACGCCTAGGCAAGCCTTAGGTGATTACAATTGCTAAAACTGGAAATCTGCCTCTTTGCTCATGCTGCCTAATGCTTAACATGTTTAAAATCAGTAGGTAAACTGGTTAGGCCCCTGTTTTTGAGTTATAAAAGGAATATGCATATCTCTTATGTTCTTATACTCACCTAGATACCATGTCCTAGGATTCTACTGCCCTTATTTGTGTTTGAGTCGTGCTGCTTATATGTATTACATGTGGAGGTAAACTTGAGCCTTTTATCTGCTCTTTCCTGTACTATTTGTTGAAGTCCTATGTGTTATTGCTTGTCGCCTTAGTATTTTCTCCTTTAAACCTTAGGGGATGTCTTGAACTGCCTATAGGTAGAGGTCCTAAAATCCTCCAGGGCCATTAAAAAGGGACGGGTAACAGCATGCAATAGAGGTCGTTAATTAAAATCCGCCTAAATAACCGCTAAGGGGTGGGAAAAGGTAGATATGGATATAATTATTGGTGCGCTACTGCCACATGTATCCCCTCTTCTGAGGAGTGATTACGGGGCATTGTTCTGATGTGATCCTATAGGATAAAAAACCTAGGACTTCCCCCTATCCTTTACATATGTGTTTAGACTATAAAGCTTTTAAAAAAAAAACCTTATATGCATACTTAGGCTTTAATCTTTTCAAATGTGCTTTCACCTGTGTGCTTAGACTGCGAACTCTTTCAAAACCCTTAATTGTTTAAACTTTAATTGCCTGTTTTCTACTTTCCTAAATTCACAAAGTTGTTTGGCCGGGAACCACAGTTGTGGACTCTGAGGGGTGCCTAACACCTTCTCCTTGGAGTAATTTCAAGCCCTTACCCTATCTCTAGTTATCCAAGTCTATGTTTGTAAATGACCCTTAGTAGGTGCCCTGACGCACCTTAATTCGTTAGGTGGAGACTCTTCAATTCCTTATATACCCCTTTCCCAAAAGTAAACGAGTTGTCTAAAAAATGTCGAAACCCCGACTCCGCGAGGAAAAAAAGGGGGCGCGACAGCATGGCGACTGTGCTGGGGATTTCTAGGCTTTTACCATTTCAAACTACTTTGTGAATTTGCACCTTTTTCCTTTTTCCCTTATGTGCAATTAAATGCTTATTTCTTGCAAGTATTTAATCTTTCTCAAAGGCAAAACTGACATGTTTCCTTGTTTCCCTTTGTAATCTCTTTTTCATTTCCAACTGTTGTATTTACTGCTTTCACAACGTGCAAATACATAACTACATGCCTTTACTGCTTATTTATTGCATAATCATGCTCAACATCATACTCCACTCGTTCCAAAACAAATTCTATAGCAACGCTTGATGAGTGGCGCGCCCTTCCTATTTTATATCACCCATAAATTCGGAAAGGCTTATTTGCGGTAAAACTAGTCGATCAGCGGTGCAGTCGACGGGTCTGTGCCTTCCCCCTTGAGTTGTATGCTCAAGGGTACTAGTCTAATACCCCATAGAAACCTTACTCTGTTAAACTGTACATGCATCATGGTCAAATCTAGCTAGATTAATGTGTTGTTCGCACAATAGCCTTTAAGACAGCCTTCTCCAAAGTCCACGGGATTTTTCATAATCCCAACGGACATCATCACCTTCTGCGCATTTATTTGGAGAACTAAATTCTTGTATTCTAATCATGAATGTTAAATAGTTGAGTCTGGTGGGGGTGGGGGCCTAACTATGTTGTCTTGCAGAAATATGAGGCGAAGTCCCTAGATTCAGCATGGTTAGCAATATTCACCCAAAGCTCTTGACTAGTGGGAGGATCTTCACTCTAGTGATAAGAAACTTGTCAAGAAATACCTGGGCAACTTACCGTCTCTCCTAGACATTCAACCCAGCAACATGTTGATCGAGGCTGCCACCCTATTCTGGGATAGCGAAAGAGCCGTCTTCCGTTTTGGGGACATTGAGATGACACCGTTGCTAGAGGAAATTGGTGGACTAACTGGGTTAGTCTGGGAAACCCCTGGGTTATTGGTACCTGAAAACCGCACAGGCATGGTTTTTTTGAAAATGATGGGTCTGAAGAAGAATGCGGAGTTAGAGTGTCTGAAGAAGTCATATATCCCCTTTGACTACTTATATGAAAGGTACGGCCACAACAAATCATACCGTACCTACCATGATGAATTTTTCATTACATCTTTGGGACATATTCACCGTGGGGTATTTGTCTTCATTGGTTGCTTCCTGGGGTTGATCGTGTTTCCAAAAAAGAAAGAAAGGATCCACACTAGGTTAGCTATGGTAACCAAGACTTTGATGGAGGGAATTGATGGGCAAACTTTCAGCATTTTCCCAATGATCATAGCAGACATTTATCGAGCCTTAGAACGTTGTCAACGAGGATCTAAACACTTCGAGGGTTGCAACTTGTTACTACAACTGTGGCTCTCAGAACATCTCCAAAAGGGTCAGTACCAACAGGAATTTCCGCGAAGGGCGTGGTACAATCACATTGCCTTCCATCACCCTAAGCGGATGACATACATTCCCGATAGATTTGCCCAGCCCGATACTGCCAAGGAATGTGTAGAGTTCTTTGATAATCTGACTGAGGAGCAGATACAGTGGATGTTGAAGTGGTTTCCAACAGACGAATTCATCGCCAGGTCTAGGGATGCACCACACCCGATGCTAATTGAGCTGAGAGGAATATATCCTTATGTTCCTCTCCAGGTTATGAGACAAGCATGCAGAAAGCAAATTGTACCAATGGTCGACAAGATGAGCAATTTCCGAGCTGAATTTCAGGAGGATGATATACCCTACAAGGGCCAATCCCAACACATGTGGCACTGCAAGATCATAATGGAAAGGAACACAATTGAACCAGACAAGTATCACGCAGGCTGCACACCTTTCTACTCGAGATGGTTAGAAGATGACTTGGACCGGTTAATTAGGCCAGGGACCGGTCGAGGTCACAGAATCATAGATGAGAGTGCTGAGGCTCAGGTCAAGTACAATCGGCTGCGCAAGCGAGTTTATGAGTGCGAAAGTGAGCACCGTGAGATACATGAAACCAACAAGAGATTGATTGAAGAATGGAAAGACATGGCCGTCCGTTCCAACAAGAAGTTGGAATACTTGAAACGAGGCATAGTCGAGATGGAAGGTAAGATCATCAAGAGGGTCGAAGACTGTTAGAAAGCTGAGGGGAATGAAGGTGGACATCTGGCTAGAGCATACCTGCTGCTAGGATTGCGCGAGCTAGGGAACCTGTTCGATGGAATCAAGGATGCCAAATTGGGAAGGTCCTTATGGGACCAAGTAGAATAGGATTTCCTTTTTCATTTTATCAATGTAATAAGGCCCATGTCCATTAGTGACTTTATTTCTTGCTCAGTGTTGTTTTGGATTCGTCTATTTTTACATTAATGAAATGAGGCATTTTGGCATTGAAGTTCTCCAAATCAATTTGTCGCTAGGCCTACCTCGGGCACAACGAGGCTCCCAAGTTAGGACACGCTTTTATATTCCCGCACTATGTGTTTAAATACTGCAATACTTTTTCATAATCCTCACTGACTGGGCTACCTTTTGTTTTTGTTTTTGTTTTCTTTCCTTTTTATTATTCCCCTCCCCAAAGGTTGGTTCATGCATTCTGGCATCATCATCAAGGGGCCCTCCGCCTTCTCCTCCTCTTAGTCCTCCCAAAGGCAAAATCAAAGGGAAAGGGAAAATGAAAGATTTGAGCAATATTGGGAAAGACAACACAATGCCATTTGAACGAACAAAAGCTGCTAATGGCCAGGGTATTCAAGTTCAGAACAAGGCTATGACACAACTCGAGCAAAGGTTGTTGAAGCTCCAAGGAGAATTAGAGTAGGTCCGAAATTTGGCAAACTTATCCTTCACACTCAGTGTTCTAGATGTCAACCATCCCAACACCCAAAATCCCATACCTCCTTAAAATACCCCAAACAAACTGAATCATCCCACAACCCATCACCACACCACTCCACCAAAGAATCAAACTCTTCCACCACAATACAATGCTTTCCACACTCCTAGAAATACTCCACTACACGTCCCCGAGCCGCAAAACTCCACAAATGACCACCTTTATACCCAGGCGCCAGGCCATCACAACAACCCTATCTATGTGGAGACTCTGCCACACTCCACCCAACCCATTGCATACATACTTGAATCCATTGAGAATGATTTGCTTATCAAGAATTTGGCTAGAGAACTTAAGAAGCTAACTAGCCGAGTGCAAGGTATCGAGAGAAACAAAAGAGTTGAAGGGATGAACTATGAAGATCTCTGCATACAACCCGATGTCGAACTTCCCGAGGGGTACAAACCTCCTCAGTTCGAGATGTTCGATGGTGCAGGTGATCTGAGGGTCCATCTGAGGACCTACTGTGATTAATTAGTGGAGTGGGAAAATATGAGAAGATTCGCATGAAGCTATTTTTGAGATGCTTAACAGTGGATGCTCTATCTTGGTACATCAGCCAAGACCCTAAAAAGTGGTCAAACTGGGTAAACATGGCATCAGACTTCATGGACCGGTTCAGGTTTAATACGGAGAATGCGCCAGATGTGTTCTACATTCAGAATCCTAATAAGAAGCCCACAGAAACTTTTCGCGAGTATGATACTCGCTGGAGATCTGAAGCAGCTAAGGTCAGGCCCGTTTTAGATGAAGAACAAATGAAATTTTTTTTCGTCCGAGCAAAAGACCCACAGTATTACGAGTGGCTGATGGTGATTAAGAACCATAAATTCTCTGACATTATCAAGTTGGGTGAGAGAATTGAGGAAGGGATCAAAAGCGGAATGGTTAGAAATTTTGAAGCATTGCCGGCTACGAACAAGGCCCTGCAATCTGGCAGTGTGTCCAAAAAAAGAGACGTGGGAGCTGTAATGGTTGCACAAAGGACTAAATACCCATTGAAATACCAAACCTACCAAACACCCCCACTCACATATCAACCAGCACCAACATACCAAACACCCTCGCCCACACACCAGTCAGCACCTCCACCAACATATCAGTTATCTCCCCCACCTACTTATTAGCCACAATCTCCCAGATATTCCAAACCAGCTCATGTTTACCATACCTACAACTCTCAACCATATTACTACCAATCACCCCCTGCTCTCCAAAATTTCCCGAGACCTAGACCCTATTTTGACCGCAAGCGGCCCAAGCAATACACTGCCGTCGCTGAGCCTATTGACTAGCTATATGAAAGACTGAAAGCTGCTGGTTATGTCACTCTTATCCCTGCTGTGACCCCTGAGAACCCCTCTTAATGGGTTAATCCAAATAAGATTTGTGCATATCATTCCGGCATGAAGGGACACACAATTGATGAATGCCGCTCACTGAAAGATAAGATACAATATCTGATTGATAATAAGGTCATTCTAGCAAGGAAATCTACTCTAAATGTCCTCAACAATCCGCTCCCATACCACAAGGGTGGAGTCATTAACATGATTGAGGTAGAAGAAGATTGGGACCCAGAGGGGTCGATTGGGTAAATCATAGAAGGTGATAACCCTAAGAAGCCAACAGTCACATTGAATCCCATTATAGTCCAGATTCATCCATCAGGAGATGCTGAGGTAGCCGCGTCAGTCCCACTCGAATTTGAAATGGCACCGCCTGCAGACGCACCTGTGCCATTCGAGGTTGAAGTTATGCCACCTGCTAAGGCACACGTTCCATTCGAAGTAAAGGTAGTTGCACCAACCACAGTGGCAGTGTCAACCACACCACACTTTTTCACCAATGCTATACCATGGGATTATGTAGCTGAGGCAAGAAGGAAAGGCAAAACCAAGATAGAAGAGGCTACCGCTGCACATGAAATGACAAGGACCGGCATGGTCTATACACCTAAACATTTGACAGAATCTAGTGAGCAGTCTTACAATTGGCCACCCATCATTGAGACAAGCCTAGACGATCTCTGGAGGAAGGTTCAGGCCAAAGAATACTCAGTCATTGATCAGTTGAACAAAACCCCAGCCCAAATATCCATTCTCTCATTACTGCAGAATTCAAAGACGCACAAAAATGCTTTGATGAAAGTGCTGAATGAAGCGTATGTGCCAAATAACATCACCTGCGGGGAAATGGCCAACATGGTAGGTCAAGTATTGGAAAGTCATAAGATCACCTTCCACGAGGACGAGCTTCCACCTGAAAAGTTAAGTCATAACAAAGCACTACACATCACCGTGCAACGTGAGGATTGCTTCATCACTAGGATTCTGATTGACGGGGGATCCAACCTCAACATTTGTCCATTGACAACGCTCAAGAAATTGGGCAAGGGGCTGTACGAGATAAAAGAAGGGTCGATGAATGTGAAAGCTTTCGATGTTTCTCAGAGGTCCACCATCGGTGAGATCAACCTTTGTCTGCAAATGGGACCTGCATTGTTCGAGGTTGACTTTCAGGTAATAGACATATCAGCGTCCTACAACCTGTTATTAGGATGGCCATGGATACATGCCGCTGGGGCCATGGCATCGACATTGCATCAAGTAGTAAAATTTGAATGGAACCACCAGGAAGTGATCATCCATGGGGACGGAAGCAATCCTATCTATAGTCGCCAAACCATCCCGGTGGTTGAAGGTAGAAGAAGGCTGGGTGGAGAAACCTACCACCAATTGAATTAGTCAACGCAATAGACAAAGATAAGTGGTGGGACAGTAAGATCGCAAGAATACTGAACTGGAGTGGGTACGAGACTGGCAAAGGACTCGGTAAGAATATTCAAGGGATTTCCAAGCCAATACAGCTAAAGCGACATGGCACCACTTTTGGTATGGGATACAAGTATACATGGCAAGAGTAAAAGAACTGGTCGCCACCATGACGTTGTCCTTATTACCCATTGGAACAACTGATACCTCATCTGGAGCATACCTTTCAGCAGACCGATATTATATGGGGGTCAGAGGAAGAAGAAACACTGGCATACCTGAAGAACTTATTCCTGGAAGATGATGACATGGACTGTTGCATCATTGTTGAGGAGGAGAAAGAGGAAGGCCCTTCCATTCAAGCTGTGAGCAAAGGATCGTCCCTTAAGAATTGGACTATCAGAACAGCCAGGGCCCGACGAGTCCCGGGGTAGCAAGGCTGAACAAACATTGTTTATTTTTTTCGTTTGCTAAATGATTTCATTTCCACATCTTTCATTTCTACAATAAGATCTTCAATGTTCTAAAAACATTTTACTCAATTTATCAAAAGCACTTTTATGTTTTTATGAATCAATATTTATTATTATCATTTTCTCTCATTACCTTATCTATACAACATTACTATTACTTGTCTTGATGAACCAATGACTGTAACATTCAACGAGACAACGCAACAAAAGGACAATGATTCAGAAGAAGAGGGTGATAGCATACATGAGGAAATTATCAGAGAAGTTGAGAATTTTGAGAACAGACCTAAGTCCAACCTGGACGAGACTGAGGTCGTCAACTTGGGAGATTCAGAAATTGTCAAAGAAACTCGCATCAACATTCATTTGTCACCATCAGGGAAAGAGGAATATACAAATTTATTAAAAAAGTATGAAGATATATTGCATGGTCATACGACGACATGACTGTTCTAAGTACATCCATTGTGGCTCACAAATTACCAACCAATCCAATGTGCCCGCCGGTAAAGCAAAAGCTCAGAAAATTCAAGCCTGGCATGAGTTTGAAAATCAAGGAGGAAGTTACCAAGTAAATCAACGCCAAGGTTCTCAGGGTAGTTGAGTATCCAACATGGTTAGCCAACATCGTGCCAGTGGCTAAGAATGATGTAAATGTCAGGGTTTGTGTCGACTACCGGGACCTCAACTGGGCCAGTCCGAAGGACGATTTCCCTCTTCCAAACATACACATCCCGATTGACAATTGTGCCTAGCATGAACTTCAGTCGTTCGTAGATAGTTTCGCTGGTTACCACCAGATTTGGATGGACGAGGAAGATGCCGAGAAAATGACTTTCATTACGCCGTGGGGAGTATACTGCTATAAGATGATGCCATTCGGCCTAAAGAATGCTGGGGCCACCTATATGAGAGCCATGACCTCCATCTTTCACGATATTATACCCAAAGAGATTGAAGTACATGTGGACGATGTCATTATCAAGTCCAAGAAAGACACTGACCACATAGCAGATCTGAGGAAGTTCTTCAATAGGTTGCGAAAATACAATGTGAAACTAAACCCCGTAAAGTGTGCATTCGAGGTTCCTGCAGGAAAGTTGCTCGGGTTCATCGTCAGCCGTCGAGGGATAGAATTGGATCCGTCAAAGGTCAGAGCCATCCAAAAGTTACCACCACCGTGGAACAAGAAATATGTGATACGTTTCCTAGGCCGCCTTAACTACATCAGCCGGTTCATAGCTCAATCCACGGTCGTATGTGAACTAATCTTCAAGATGCTGAAAAAATATGCTGCGACCAAATGGACCGAGGATTGTCAAAAAGCCTTCGACAGAATTAAGGAGTACTTTTCAACACCGCCAGTCTTGGTACCACTCGAGCCAGGTAGACCTTTGCTACTCTACCTTGCAGTATTAGATGGAGCTTTCGGCTGCGTTATGGGGCAGCACGACAAGACAGGAAGAAAAGAGTAGGTTATTTATTATCTGAGTAAGAAGTTCACTCCATACGAGGCACGGTATTCTTTATTGGAACGTACTTGCTGTGCTCTAACCTGGGTAGCACAGAAGCTGAGGTATTACTTTTGTGCCTACACCACATATCTCGTATCAAGGATGGATCCCTTGAAGTACATCTTTCAGAAGCCCATGCCCACTGGTAAGATGGCCAAGTAGAAAATCCTGCTCAGTGAGTTCGACATTGTCTATGTGACTCCGAAAGTAGTCAAGGGACAAACATTGGCAGACCATCTTGCTGAGAATCCCGTGGACGGGGAATACGAACCCTTGAAAACGTATTTTCTCGATGAAGAAGTGTCATTCATAAGAGAAGATATTGCAGAATCCTATGACGGTTGGAGAATGTTTTTCGATGGAGTAGAAAATTTCAAAGGAGTCGGCATTGGAGCTGTTCTGGTATCAGAAACTGGTCAACATTATCCGGTATATGCTAAACTCAGATTCCCCTGCACCAACAATATTGCGGAATATGAAGCCTGCATCTTAGGGCTCAACATGGCCATTGACATGAATGTTCAGGAACTGCTAGTGATTGGTGATTCAGATCTGCTAATACACCAAGTACAAGGGGAATGGGCTACTAAGAATTCCAAGATACTGCCATATCTGCACCACGTGCAGGAATTGAGAAAGAGGTTTACAAAGACAGAATCTCGGTACGTCCCCAGAATTCAAAACGAGTTCGCTGATGCATTGGATACTCTATCATCCATGATACAACATCCAAATAAGAAATTCATCGACCCTATTCCAGTGAAGATACATAGCCAGCCGGAGTACTATGCCCATGTTGAAGAGGAAACAGACGGAAAACCATGGTTCCACGATATCAAGGAGTATTTGTCAAAGGGAGAATACCCAGAGCTGGAAAATCACATTCAGAAATGCACGCTTCAGAGATTGTCCAACAACTTCTCGCATAGTGGAGGAATCCTGTACCGGAGAACTCCTGATTCAGGATTACTGAGATGTGTCGACGCAAAAGAAGCTTCTAAATTTCCTGAAGAGATCCACACTGGGACATGCGGCCCACATATGAATGGCTTTGTCTTGGAAAAGAAGATACTCAAGGCCGGTTATTTCTGGATGACCATGGAAATGGACTGCATCTAGTACGTCCGAAAATGCTACCGATGTCAGGTACATGCAGATATGATAAAGGTACCCCCAAATGAGCTCAATTCAACAAGCTCGCCTTGGCCGTTCACTGCCTGGGGAATGTACGTCATTAGACCGATCGAGCCTACTGCCTCCAACGAACACAGGTTCATCTTGGTAGCAATTGATTATTTCACTAATTGGGTCGAAGAAGCATCCTATAAAGCAGTGACTAAGAAGGTCGTGGCAGACTTTGTCCGCGACCGTATTGTTTGTCGGTTCAGAGTTCTAGAGTCAATCATCACCGACAATGGTTCCAATCTCAACAGTGACCTGATAAAAGCTATGTGCGAGACTTTCAAGATCAAGCACAAGAATTCCACAGCCTACAGACCTCAGATGAATGGAGTCATAGAAGCCGCCAATAAGAACATCAAGAAGATATTGAGGAAAATGATAGAAAAGCACAAACAATGGAACGAGAAGTTATCATTTTCCGTACTGGGATATCGCACCACAGTCCGCACATCAACCAGGGCAACCCCTTACTTGCTGGTTTATGGTACGGATGCTGTCATTCTTAATGAAGTGGAGATTCCTTCCCTGAAAATCATACAAGGAGTTGAGCTCGACAATGCTGAGTGGATAAAAAGCCGTTATGAGCAACTAGCCCTCAAAGACGGGAAAAGAATGAATGCAGTATGTCATGGTCAACTTTATCGGAACAGAATGTCTAGAGCTTTCAACAAGAAAGTCAAGCTAAGACAGTTCAACCGGGGAAACTGGTGTTAAAGAAGATCTTTCCACATCAGGATAAAGCCAAAGGAAAATTCTCTCCCAATTGGAAAGGTCCGTATATGGTTCACCGAGTATTGACAGGAGGAGCTCTTATACTTGATGAAATGGACGGAGAAGTCTGGCCAAAACTAATCAATTCAGATGCAGTCAAATGCTATGATGTATAATCTTTATGCTTTCTCAATGATGTAAACTGAACTACTCCTAACCTGATTCCCGTTTAAGAAGGGATACGTTGGCAGCCCTATGGGTTCGTTCACAATTCAATAAAAATCTCACTTTTCCCTGCAATCGGAAACTGGGGTAGAATTTTTAGGAGGACCCTCAAAATTCTGAAGCAAGTTCAGCCGATCGCCGTATGTGCAACAGTCAGAGTCTCCAACCCATCAAACTGGGGCAGAATTTTGAGGAGGACCCTCAAAATTCCGTAGCATGAAAGGTTGCAATGTCTTGAACCATGTCATGATTGTTGGTTCATCTAAATTTATTTTAAAACACATGTTTATACTATATCTTTACAAAATCATGCATATTTACTCTTGAAAATAGCTTTGTTTAGCAAACGCTACCCAAATGTTATGAACAGGATCATCAGACCAAGCCGAGTGAGTCGAGCAAAGCTAGAGGGGATACGAACCAACCTTCCCCAGTTAAAGAACTCACGATTTTTCTTTGGATGCAGGGACAAAACAAACACGCAGAGAAGTCACAAATTTCAACACAGTTACAAATGCTAAAGTTCATTGTCCGCACAATGAACGAACCTGTTCAAAGACACTAAAACCATCGCACTTGCCGGCATTGGCTATCAGCACAAAGTATAACGTGCTCCGCAGTCACAAGGCTCATAACAATCACAATACCACAATCTACTACCAGCTAAGAAATTCTACTGTCATTTAATCCACTTGCATAAGGCTAACTCTCTACCTCCACCTGCACAAGGCTAACTTTCAGCCTTCCTCTACGTAAGGCTAAGCTCTGCCTTCATTTGCATGAGACTATGCTCTGTCTCCATTTTGCATGAGGTTAAGCTCTACCTCCATCTGCATAAGGATAACTTTCTTCCTTCCTCTCCATATGGCTAAGCTCTACCTTTTTTTGTGTGAGACTAAGTTCTGTCTCCATTTTGCATGAGGTTAAGCTCTACCTCCACCTGCACAAGGCTAACTTTCTACCTTCCACTTGCATAAGACTAACCTTTTGCCTTCCTCTGCATAAGGCTAACTTTATGTCTTCCCCTACATAAGGCTAACTTTCTCCCTTCCCACCTGCATGAGGCTAAGCTCTGCCCTCATTTTGCATAAGACTAAGCTCTGTCTCCATTTTGCATGAGGTTGAGCTCTACCTCCATCTGCACAAGGCTAACTTTCTGACTTTCGTTTTCATAAGTCTAAGCTCTGCCTCCAATTTACTTTTTCACCGAGACTAAGCGCTATCTCTCACACATTATTTACTTCCCTTCTATTTCGGGCTAAGATCTGCCCTTCAACTCGCAAGACTAAGCTCTGTCTAGTCAGCATCATATTATTGTTTCTCATGGGCTGAAATATCACCAACCTGTCCAAAGGCGTCATAGTTCGGAGGCTTGAGGATCTCTCTCAACTTTGCATATCATTATTCAAAGGCGTCATCATTCGGAGGCACCATCTTCATGGCCCGAGAACATCATTTCATGGCCTACGAATCCTTCATCAAACAGTTCATGGCCCAGGACGTCATGGTCTAAGGACGTCATCCTTAACCGTCCAAAGACAACATTCATAGTCCGACGGGAATTTGCATCATGCTTAAATTTATGCACCGTATACACTTGTATTGCTTTGTTTGCAGGTAACCCGGCGAGCAACGACTATCCTACAGGAGCGATCCAACTCCAGTTCTCCCAACCATATCAAACCTTACCATTCCTGTAAACCATTCACTAATGCAGCCCTAGATGTTGCGTCCATTCTTGTGATAACTCCATCGGTATACTTCGTCGATGGATACGGAACTACATACGTCCTGATTCCTGTAAAACCAGGGATATGTAGGCAGCTCAGAAGCCAGGGTGCGTCCTATATCTCCCAAACCGTTTTGCTCGGTCAAAATTTGCCATCATATCTTTACCCGACAAAAACTTTCATCCTTTTCGGGTAAAGAGAGGCAGTTGTT
This sequence comes from Nicotiana undulata, assembly GCA_005239495.1. Taxonomy (NCBI): domain Eukaryota; kingdom Viridiplantae; phylum Streptophyta; class Magnoliopsida; order Solanales; family Solanaceae; genus Nicotiana; species Nicotiana undulata. Next base: position 63,234 of record ML282528.1, on the reverse strand, counting down.
GATACTCAATTTTTCCTCAAAATATTTTAAATTTTCATATATAGCTTCAAAATCATGTATCAATGGCAATTGATATTTTTCCATAACTTTCCTATATTTTATTAAATTATTCAGCATTTTATTTCCAATAAATAATTATAAAATTGCACCACAAATAATTTCAAAAGCATTTCTTGGTTTCATTAATTATTTAGGGTCCTATTAAGGCCAAATTATTTTATGATTAGCCAAATTGGTACCTTTTGGCTATAATTGCAATAACTTTGCAATTATAGCCCAATCATATGATTGCATACTATTTTTTACCCAGTAATTAACCATCTGTATTTTTAAAGTACTAAGTAATCATTTTAAAATTACTTTCTAAGCATGAATTTCATTTTTTACAATCATCAGCTATTTTATAAATTAATTTTAGTTAATTTAATTGGGTATTTAACAACTAGCAACTTTTATTTTAATTATGGCCTAAACTAATCGGACCCCCCAACCTAATTAAATGTCCCAAATACCCCCAGGCCCAATGCCTTAACCACCCGACCCAATCCCTGATTTAATCTTGGCCGTTGATCAAAATTGATCAACGGTCTAGATCCTCCATTACCTTAATTAAACCCTAATGACTACCCTTACCCTCTCTCATTTCCCTCTCATCCTCTCCGCCGTTCACTCTCTCATCTCTCTCAAATGCTCTCTGCTAAAACCTTCATGGTTCTCACCGGCCATCGACTTGCCGGTCTTTATGGTGGTCTCACCACCCTACTAGCCCCATGCTTCTCCTTCCTACACCGGGTATCACTGCCTTGAGGCCCTCAGAGGAACCAGACGGCAGTTCACTCACCTCCCAGGTTTTCTCATGTCATTTTTTCGGCCGTTCTAGGCCGTCCGAGTAAGATCTTACCATTTCTGGTTAAGACCTGTGATTTTGAGCCGATTTTCCTTCCCTTTGGGTTGTCTCTATGAAACCCTAACTACTAGTCTCTGATTTTCTTAGATCTATGATCTTGGCATATTATGAGCTATTTTGTTATTTTCAAAGATTTTTTCCGATTTTCCTAAAGTGACTCTTCATCTTCAAAACTAAGGTTCTTAACCCCTTTCAAAAACGCTTTTCTTGCTGTTTTTAGTACTATCCTATGGTTTTCATCATGTTAAACGTTTATGTGAGATTTTCCCCTTTTGTGTGATTTAATTTGGTTAAAAGCCCTAAGTTTTCTTGGTTTTTCATCTGTGATTCTGAGTACTTGTTTGCTTAATTTGCATAGGTGTTCGTTTCTCGTGAATATTATATGATTATGTGATTTTTACACTATGTTTGCCTGTTAAGGTTTCTGATTTTGATTACTCCTGTCTATTATGTGTGCTAGCTCTGATGTTCTTTGATTTTGTCCATCAATGTTGCCGATTCTTCATTTATTCTGCCTACTCTGATAACTTATACTATGCTCTATATAACGTTTACCCTACTCGTCTTCTTAGGGTTCTTATTTTGTCTATTACATGTTTATTACTCTTATTCTCATAATGTTGTGCTAAATCAGTGCCATTTTCTATTTATGAATCCCTGAATCTTTGTGATTGATCTTCCACTGATTTTTGTAATATTCTGTTCTGATTTTGACCATTTAAAATATTTCCTTACCTTAATCTATAGTCGACTAGACTGTTAAATTGATTCTCAAGTCTTTTCTTAATTATGACATTATGAATCTAGTCTCTATTACATGTGCTATACCTATGCCATACTTATACTATTTCCTTATGTGTTATAATCAGCTTTACATGATTCCTTTCCTTATTTTATAACTTGCTTATTACCGTTTGAGTATGACTCCTTAATTCAAGGAAGTCCTTATACTAATTTGATTCTAATTGATATATACTTCTATAATTGCTGCAGAACTATTATTTTTTACCTTATCTTTCTGCCTGTTTCAAAACTATAAGTACCTTAATCTTTCATTAGCACAACACACGAACACACTGCTCAAAAGTTCTCTCTCTCACACAAAGTTCTCCCCTGCTCTCTCTTGTCTTTGGCTACAATACTTTTGGTTCTGTCACGGCCCGAAATCCCACCTTCGGGCCATGACTGCGTCTAACGTCGAACCCACTAGACAAGCCCTCATTTGAACTGAATAAAACTCATTAACGACTAAAACGAACAACATAACTAAGGCATCGATGGTCCGCAATGTGAAGGTTAACAAATAACCAGAATATAACATAGCAATTTCGAAATGAAACCCATATACAAATCCCAGAACTGGTGTCACATACTCACGAACTGTCTAAGAGATTACTAAAAATAAAGGTCTAAAATTAAGTACATAGGACTGTCTTTGAAATATATAGTAAGACAGAGCTGAAGGTGAAGGGTAGAAGGTGACGCCAAGGCCCACGAACGTCTACGGGTCTACCTCGATGTCCCTGTATGAACTGAGTGAAGCTCCGACCGTCAGTGATCACCGGGTCCGGCTGCGTAGTCTGCACAACATAAAGAAGTGCAGGTGTAGCATCAGTACAACCGACCCCATGTACTGAGTAAGTGTCGAGCCTATCCTCGGCGAAGTAGTGACGAGGCCTACCAACAACAACATATGTACCTGTGCAATTTTATATAATAACAGGAAAAATGACGACAGAATTAAGCAAGTAAGACAGATACGGGGAGAACATGCTGGGGTAATAGGGGTATCAAAATGCTAGAACGGTAGAACAGGGTAATAACTGAAATGTAAAAGTAAAGGCAGGAATTTAACTTCTCAACAGATAATGAACAGCAAAAGGCACGACATGTCCCCTCGTGCATAGCCTCACAATCACTCGGCACGGAATGTCCCCTCGTGCATATATAATAACACTCGGCACGGAATGTCCCCTCGTGCATAGCCTCACAATCACACGGCACGAAATGTCTCCTCGTGCATATATAATAACACTCGGCACAGAATGTCCCCTCGTGCATAGCCTCACAATCACTCGGCACGGAATGTCCCCTCGTGCATATATAATAACACTCGGCACAGAATGTCCCCTCGTGCATAGCCTCACAATCACTCAGCACGGAATGTCCCCTCGTGCATATATATTACAAAACAAAGCATCAATACAATGTGAAAGTCAACACTAAGATGTCTTAAGTTCATGGAAATAATCAATAAATACTCAACAAGGGTCTCAGCTATAACCAACCTCGCATCAGAAATACAATTTCAACAGTGTAAGCCTCAACTGAAACAAATAACTCAATACCTCTCCACGTCATGAAACAACATCAAGGTATCACTTTTAATTCACCAATTACTCATAATGCGGAGAATAATAAGAACACAGTGAGTTTCATCACAATTGACTCACGGGCATGCTTGACCACAACGCATAGGCACTCGTCACCACGCCTATACGTTGGACATGAGTTACACATAGCAAATAAGACTCTATACCTAATCCCTCAAGCTGAGGTTAAGCCAAACACTTACCTCGGCTCCAAAATTTCAAGTCAAGCCTCAATCACAGCCTTTCCTTTAGAATCCGACTCTGGAACGGTATTATCTCGACATAATCAACCCAAGTATATCAATAATGGCTCAATAAATCAAACCCGTAGCCTAATTATTTATTTCAAAGCATTCTTCCTAAGATTCCAAAATTGACCCCGGGCCCGCTTGGTCAAAACACGAGGTTCANGAAGTGGAAAATGGGAAAACTCCCGTATAAGGTTCTGTTTTGGGGCTTTTAAAATAACTGGGCGAAAATGTCCAGTGCGATCGCGGACAAGGGATTGCGATCGCGGAGGTAGCTGGGTTTCACTCTCTACGATCACGGAGAGAGGAATGCCATTGCGGAGAAGCTGGACTGCACTCTCTGCGATCGCGGAGAGAAGGATGCGATCGCGGAAAAGCTGGACTGCACTCTCTGCGATCGCGGAGCATCAAGGTCTCCTACACTACGATCGCGGCCCCACCAATGCGATCGCATAAGGCATCAGACCCCTCCCCCACTCTCAACTCTATGCGATCGCATATCAACCTATGCGATCGCATAGAGTAAGCTACCAGACACTAGAAAACTCACAAACACCAGATTTATTTTTGACCTTTTTGCACTCCGACACCTACCCGGAACTCACCCGAGCCCTCGGGGCTCAAAACTGAAAACACACACGACTCCCAAAACATCCTACGGACCTTTTCACATAATTAAACCACCAAAATACATCAAAAACAATTAATTAAACCCCACAATCCATAGAATTTTCTCAAACTTCATAAACTTCGAAATTTCCCATTTTTATCCGAAACACGTCATTTCAAGTCCGTTTTACACCAAATTTCATAGGTAACTCATAATATATACATTGGACCTGTTCCGGGCTCCGGAACCATACTACGGGCCCGGTATCACGAATTTCACATAAAACTTCATTTTCAAGAGTCTTAATTATTTTCAGGAAACAATTTTCTTTAAAAATTAATTTCTCGGACTTGGGACCTCGGAATTCGATTCCGGGCATACGCTCAAGTCCCATATTTTTCCACGGACCCTCCAGGAATGTCAAATCACGCGTCCGGGTCCGTTTACCAAAAATGTTGACCAAAGTCAACTTCGATCAATTAATTACCATAAATTCAACTTTTTATCAAGTTTCCACATAAAGACTTCCCGGTTACACGCCCGGGCTGTGCACGTACATCGAGGTGAGATTAACAGAGGCTTTCGGAGCCTCGGGACACAGATTTAGTTAGGGTTACATTAGGATGACCTTTCGGGTCATCACAATCTCCACCTCTAAAACAAACGTTCGTCCTCAAACGGACATAGAAAAAGTACCTGAGTCTGAGAAAAGATGGGGATAACGATTCCTTATATCAGACTCGGACTCCCCAGTAGCTGCCTCGGCAGGCTGACCTCTCCACTGAACACGGACCGAAGGATAACTCTTCGACCTCAACTGACGAACCTGCCTATCTAATATAGCTACCGGTTCCTCCTCATAAGTTAGATCCTTGTCCAACTGGACACCACTGAAGTCAAGAACATGAGATGGATCCACAATATACTTCCGGAGAATGGATACATGAAACACTGGATGCACTGCTGATAAATAAGGTGGCAAGGCAAGTATGTAGGCCACCTCTCCTACCTTATCTAAAATCTCAAATGGACCAATATACCCAGGGCTCAACTTGCCCTTCTTTCCGAATCTCATCACGCCCTTCATAGGCGACACTCGAAGGAACACCTGGTCTCCTACCATGAAAGCCAAATCTCAAACTCTACGATCTGCATAACTCTTTTTCCTGGACTGAGCTGTACGAAGCCTATCCTGAATAATCTTCACCTTATCCAAGGCATCCTGGACTAACTCAGAACCCAATAGCCTAGCCTTTCCGGGCTCAAACCATCTGAGACATCGTCTACCATACAACGCCTCATACGGAGCCATCTGAATGCTCGACTGGTAACTGTTGTTGTAGGCAAACTCTGCTAAAGGCAAGAACTGATCCCATGAACCACCAAAGTCAATAACACATGCCCGCAACATATCCTCCAAAATCTGAATAGTGCGCTCGGACTGCCCGTCTGTCTGAGAATGAAATGCTGTGCTCAACTCAATTTGAGTGCCCAACTCTCGCTGAAGTACTCTCCAGAAATGGGAGGTAAACTGCGTACCTCGGTTTGATATGATAGATAAGGGCACACCGTGCAATCTGATAATCTCTCTCATATAGATCTGAGCTAACTTCTCCGCTGAAGATGAAACCGCCACCGGAATAAAATGTGCGACTTGGTCAGCCTATCTACAACAACACATACTGCATCAACCATCCTCGGAGTCCGTGAGAGTCCAACCATNCAATAATGCTGCCGTAAGTCCTGGTACATCTTTGCGGCGCCCAGATGAATGGAATACCGGGAACTATGGGCCTCCTGCAATATTAACTCACGAATGCCATCCACATCAGGAACACATATTCGACCCTGATATCTCAAAACTCCCTCAGCATCAACTGTGACCTGCTTGGCACGTCCGTGCCGAACCGGATCTCTAAGAGCACACAAATGATGATCATCATACTGCCTGGCGCGAATACGATCATACAACGAAGAACGAGCAACGGTATGGGCCAAAACACTGCTAGTGTCAGAAACCTCCAATCTGACAAATCGATTGGCTAACGCCTGAACATCCAAAGCCAAAGGTCGCTCTCCAACTGATAGATAAGCCAAACTACCCATGCTGACTGACTTCCGGCTCAAAGCATCGGCCACCACATTGGCCTTTCCCGGATGATAGAGAATAGTAATATCATAATCCTTCAGCAACTCTAACCACCTCCTCTGCCTCATATTCAACTCCTTTTGCTTAAACAAGTATTGCAAACTCTTGTGATCAGTGAACACCTCACACGGCACACCATACAAATAGTGCCTCCAAATCCTCAAGGCATGAACAATAGCTGCAAGTTCCAAATCATGGACTGGATAGTTCTTCTCATGAATCTTCAACTGACGTGAAACATAGGCTATAACCTTCCCATCCTGCATCAGCACTGCACCAAGCCCAACCCGCGAAGCATCGCAATACACGGTATAAGAACCTGAACCTGAGGGCAATACCATCACTNCAAGAAACTCCGATTCTCTGTGGCTGAAGTGGGCCTAGGCCAATCTCTAACTGCTGAAACTTTCTTCGAGTCCACCTGAATGCCCTCTGCCGATACCACGTGGCCCAAGAATGCCACAGAACTCAACCAGAACTCACACATAGAAAACTTGGCATACAACTGCCTATCCCTCAGAGTCTGGAGGACGACTCTAAGGTGTTCCTCATGCTCCTCTCGGCTGCGTGAGTATATCAAAATATCATCAATGAAAACAATAACGAACGAGTCCAAATAAGGCTTGAATACCCGATTCATCAACTCCATAAAAGCAGCGGGGGCATTAGTCAACCAAAACGACATGACCAAAAACTCATTATGCCCATAACGAGTGCGAAAAGTCGTTTTGGGCACATCAGACGCCCTGATGCTCAGCTGATGATAACCAGACCTCAAGTATATCTAAAGAGAATACCGTAGCACCCTGAAGCTGATAAAATATATTGTCAATCCTCGGCAAAGGATACTTGTTCTTGATAGTAACCTTATTCAACTGCCGGTAGTNTGTAACTGCTCCTCCAATACTTTCACAATGCTGATATCGGGATACGATGCTTGAAGACCTCATAATTACCCAACATAACGTGCCTCATCTAATGCCACCTGGGGAGGGCACCTACCTTGTAAGTTAAGGCTCCATAATTCTAGCACGAATTTAGCAAATTACGCACAGATGGTTAATTAGTTTATTTATTTATTTATTAATTAATATTATTATTACTACTCCTATTTTACACATAAGTCTTTTAACAAGCATGACTTCCTACCAGTATTATAGTAAAAGATACAAGCTTAATTCACAAGGGAGAATTTAATCACTAGATTTTCCATCACAAGGGTTTCATCTTTACATAACCTCCACCGCGGCTCGAGGCCTGGTCTAACTATACCCAATTATGTTAACACGCGAGGATCTCGTCCTCAACCCTGAATCACAAGTAATATGCATATCGGGCCCCTCGAAATATTCCATTTTCTTCATTTAAATATTTTTGTTAAGCAAAATTCAACACGTCATGGTGAACACAGTTATTCCCATAGGATTTCTCAATACCAGTATTCACATAAGTAGATTTTTAGAGTTATGAAGCTCACCCGAGAGTGGAGCATCTTAGAAGAATTTTATTAGATGAGCATAATCGAATTAGGTTCAGAAAATCGCCACTTTATAGTAATTAGAGACTGTTCTTTTAATGAAACCATTCAATGTAACGACCTCATCCATACCATAGAAAATATAACAACAGACTAGGTCTCCACCTCTAAGAAGTTAACCTCCACTTCAGACCTTCCAGCTCCTTCTTCACTAAGTGGCCATGTAGTTGAGTTGTAGCTGTAATGGGGCACGTAGCCTGAGTGCTCTGATGAAAGATGACCCTCCCAAGCCTAAGGCAATTTCTACCACTAGCCGACACAAAGAATCACCCTGCCCTGAGTCGTCCAAACTTTACAATCATTTTTGAATCCTTTAATGAGTCTAGGGACTCGTCCTCTGGCTATGCGAACCAACGTAGGAGTGTGACGGGTTAACTTATCGAACCTGATGGCATATTTTGATACCGTTTTATGACCCGACACAGCCGTAACTTCCACGCCGAGTAGACTTTTGTAGACTTCAAGTTGCTTGAGTAAATCCTCTGGTACTGAGGTATATAGGGTTACTAAGGAGATATACGTACCGAAATTCCCAACTTTATCTCTTGCAATAATCCTCGGCCTTATACATTCCAAACCAAAACTGATATGACACGTGACCTCTCAATCTATTCCTTGACAGTGGGCCTCCCCACGTGGCACAAGTCATAGGTCACAATACCCGATAATCCACGATGTTAAACTCCACAGCTCATATAAATCAATCATGTTGCTTTACACTTATCCCCATGGTGTGCAATACCTCATAGAGGCGGTCAAGAAAATCCTGTGGGTCTTAAAAAGATATACCACTGAAATGGAGTGGAACTTGTTTGGTAACTTGTCCAACCTCAATAAACGGACTAGTGCATCCTGCAACCATGGAGTAGCTATAAATCCTTCCGGAATCGGATCTAGTCCACATACACTGACTGAGCTAGAACCTCCGCATCTTGATCCATTTGGGACTGTACAATAAGTGCTGATGTTCGAGCTTTAGACTGCGCTCTGCTTCTGTCTCTTCCCTCGATCGTAGCTGTCATTGGGGATTCATCTCTTGTCCGATCGTAGACGCTTCGCATGTTGTCGAGATTAGTGAGAGGACAAGAGTAGGTAAATTCAATCATTAATGATAGAATAAATTCGCACGATAGAGATGAAGAAATGTGGAGTTATTCCTAATTTTGCAGCCTCTGAGAGATAAATACAGACGTCTCCGTACCGATCCCTCAGACTCTACCAAGTTTGTCCGTGAGTTGTGAGACCTAAGCAACCTAGAGCTCTGATACCAACTAGTCACGACCTGAAATCCCACCTTCGGGCCATGACTGCGTCTAACGTAGAACCCGCTAGACAAGCCCTCATTGAACTAAATAAAACTCATTAACGACTAAAACAAACAAGATAACTAAGGCATCGATGGTCCGCAATGTGAAGGTTAACAAATAACCAGAATATAACATAGCAATTTCGAAATAAAACCCAGATACAAATCCCAGAACTGGTGTCACATACTCACGAACTGTCTAAGAGATTACTAAAAACAAAGGTCTGAAATTAAGTACATAGGACTGTCTTTGAAATATAAAGTAAGACAGAGCTGAAGGTAAAGAGTAGAAGGTGACGCCAAGGCCCACGAACGTCTACGGGTCTACCTCGATGTCCCTGTATGAACTGAGTGAAGCTCCGACCGTCAGTGATCACCGGGTCCGGCTGCGTAGTCTGCACAACATAAAGAAGTGCAGGTGTAGCATCAGTACAACTGACCCCATGTACTGAGTAAGTGTCGAGCCTAACCTCGGCGAAGTAGTGACGAGACTAGGACCAACAACAACATATGTACCTGTCCAATTTTATATAATAACAGGAAAAATGACGACAAAATTAAGCTAGTAAGACAGATACGGGGAGAACATGTTGGGGTAATAGGGGTAACAAAATGCTAGCATGGTAGAACAGGGTAATAACTGAAATGTAAAAGTAAAGGAAGGAATTTAACTTCTCAACAGATAATGAACGGCAAAAGGCACGGAATGTCCCCTCGTGCATAGCCTCACAATCACTCGGCACGGAATGTCCCCTCGTGCATAGCCTCACAATCACTCGGCACGGAATGTCCCCTCGTGCATATATATATAACAATCGCCATGGAATGTCCCCTCGTACATAGCCTCACAATCACTCGGGACGGAATGTCCCCTCGTGCATATATAATAACACTCGGCACGGAATGTCCCCTCGTGCATAGCCTCACAATCACTCGGCACGGAATGTCCCCTCGTGCATATATAATAACACTCGGCACTGAATGACCCCTCGTGCATAGCCTCATAATCACTCGGCACAGAATGTCCCCTCGTGCATATATATTACAAAACAAAGCAACAATATAATATGAAAGTCAACACTAAGAAGTCTCAGGTTCATGGAAATACTCAATAAAATTTCTATTGTACCGGCAAGGAGAAATCATCAATTACAACATCAACAAATGCCCGACAAGGGTCTCAGCTATAACCAACCTCGCATCAGAAATACAATTTCAACAATGTAAGCCTCAACTGAAAAAAATAACTCAATAACTCTCCACGTCATGAAACAACATCAAGGTATCACTTTTAATTCACCAATTACTCATAATGCGCAGAATAATAAGAACACAGTAAGTTTCATCACAATTGACTCACGGGCATGCTTGACCGCAACATATAGGCACTCGTCACCCCGCCTATACGTTGGACATGAATTACACATAGCAAATAAGACTCTATACCTAATCCCTCAAGCTAAGGTTAGGCCAAACACTTACCTCGGCTCCAAAAATGCAAGTCAAGCCTCAATCACAGCCTTTCCTTTAGAATCCGACTCCGGAACGGTATTATCTAGACATAATCAACCCAAGTATATCAATAATGGCTCAATAAATCAAACCCATAGCCTAATTATTTATTTCAAAGCATTCTTCCTAAGATTCCAAAATTTGACCCCGGGCCCGCTTGATCCAAACACGAGGCTCGGACCAAAACCCGATCACCCATAACCCCACGAGTTAGAATATATAATTTGTTTTAAGATTCGACCCCAAATTGAGGTTGAATCACCCAAAATTCTCAAAAACCCAACTCTACCTAAAATCCCTAATTCTTACTTTGATTCCATGTTTTTAGGCCTAGAAACTAGTGATTAGTTGAAGAAATTAAGAGAAAACGAGGTCAAGAGCACTTACCTATGGAGTTATGGAGGTTGGGGAGCTTGATTCTCGGTTATGGAGGCTTGGGGAAGAAAAGAGAAGTGGAAAATGGGAAAACTCCCGTATAAGGTTCTGCTTAGGGGATTTTAAAATAACTGGGCGAAAATGTCCAGTGCAATCGCGGACAAGCGATTGCGATCGCAGAGGTAGCTGGGTTTCACTTTCTATGATCGCGGAGAAGCTGGACTGCACTCTCTGCGATCGCGGAGAGAAGAATGCGATCGCGGAGCATCAGGATCTCCTACACTGCGATCGTGGCCCTATCAATGCGATCGCATAAGGCATCAGACCCCTCCCCCACTCACAAATCTATGCGAACGTAGCTCAACCTATGCGATCGCATAGAGTAAGCTACCAGACACCAGAAAACTCACAAACACCAGATTTCTTTTTGACCTTTTTGCACTTCGACACCTACCCGAAACTCACCCGAGCCCTCGGGGCTCAAAATTGAAAACACACACGACTTCCAAAACATCCTACGAACTTTTTCACATAATTAAACCACCAAAATACATCAAAAACAATGAACTAAACCCCACAATCCATAGAATTTTCTCAAACTTCATAAACCTCCTTTCTAGTGTACCTTACTATGACTCTGCTTTACCTAGTTTTCTATGATTATTGAACTTAACCTTCTGTGGAAAAATAACTTGTACTTAGTTCTGTGTAAGTTTGAAGTACCTACTACTTTAACCCCATTAGGATTTATGGATTCTGAACCTATGTATGACTCTGCCCATTGTGCGCTTACACTTACATGTTCTATACTTGTCCCCAATCCCTCATTACCCTGTTTGTGATTACTGAACCTGTTCTAGTTCTTTGTTCTTTATGTGTTGCTGAACTTGTTTGATCCTGAGATTGGAATGTTGTTTGCTCTGATTGCCCTACTCTTCTCAAACTATTTTCATTGAATGAACTCCTCTACTGTTTTTTTTTTTTTTTTGCAAAACTCATTTCAAATCAGTGTCTTTTTTTCAAACTGCTTTCCTACTCATTCCTTTCAAAATATGTCAAGAACTCTCACTCTACTCTTAGACATTTAAGTTATGCCCCTCTAATGTGAGACTGCTTTGGGATCCCTATGAGATCCCTCTGAACTCTGATACATTAGAGCTGGCTCTTCCACACTGCACTTATTCAACCATGGTTATGAAATCTGGGTGTGAGCACTGTCCGGGATCCCTTGAGGTCCTTAGGGAACTCTGACACCCACATATTATGTGAAAGGCTGTGAAACACCATTTGGCATTGGAATTATGGAAATTTTGGCCTAATTGTAGGCTCCCTATAGTATAGCTTCTTATTTTTCTTATCCATTTATGTAATTCATTCAACAATGGTCTGTAATAATTTATTGTAAACAAATATTGCGGATGGATAGTGAAAAAAGGAAGGGTAGCTATACATGTTATAGATATCAAAGGGTAGAAAGCATGCTCTTAGGTTTACATTTCTTCTGTGGGCAATAGGATTCATGTTTAGGACTCAAAGCATATCATACATTAGATACCGTGCCTCCTAGGTTTAATATATACTATTTTTCAACATCTCATTTTAACATTATTGCTTTATCACTTAGAAATCCTGTCTTTAGGATAAATGACAACATTGACACAAACTATGCATAATTTTAGATCATGATGTAACTTGCTGAGCATCTAGAGATCATGCTTTTAGGAATTTTGCATATAAATCACTCTACCTTACACATGCACATCAGCTATCATGCTTTAGGTCTTTTACATTGTTTCAGCATCTCATTTGGTATGCTCCCTATCATTTCGAAATCCTGTCCCTAGTGTAATGATAACATTAAACTGATACTCATGCAACTCATGTCTAATAAAGCTGTAACTTTTCTATGCACTTAGAGATCCTGCTTTAGGAAACTCTGCAATCATGTTATGTATCTAAAAACTCCGCCTAGGAATTTTGCATGCAAGTCACTCTGCATTCTGTGTGTGCATACTAGATATCATGTTTCAGGACTTCATACATACTCACTCAACTACACTTAGTTAAACTGCCAATGCATAAAAAAGGATATAAAACAGTCTCACCCCGTTCCCTCAACAAACTGGTAATGGTTCTGTATCCTTTAACACCTAAAACAAAATGTTTAGGTAAAACAATTTATAACAGTTTTACCTTAATAATCCTGGTAGCATATTATACACTGTCCTACGCCTAGGCAAGCCTTAGGTGATTAAAATTGCTAAAATTTGAAATCTTCCTCTTTGCGCATGCTGCCTAATGCTTAACAGGTTTAAAATCAGTAGGCAAACTGGTTAGGCCCCTGTTTCTGAGTTATAAAAGGAATATGCATATCTCTTGTGTTCTGATACTCACCTAGATACCATGTCCTAGGATTCTACTGCCCTTATTTGTGTTTGAGTCGTGCTGCTTATATGTATTATATGTGGAGGTAAACTTGAGCCTTTTATCTGCTCTTTCCTGTACTATTTGTTGAAGTCCTATGTGTTATTGCTTGTCACCTTAGTATTTTCTCCTTTAAACCTTAGGGGCTTTCTAGAACTGCCTATAGGTAGAGGTCCAAAAATCCTCCAGGGCTATTAAGAAGGGACGGGTAACAACACGCAATAGAGGTCGTTAATTAAAATCCGCCTAAATAACCACTAAGGGATAGGAAATGGTAGATATGGATATGATGACCGGTGCGCTAATGCCACGTGTAGCCCCTCTTCTGAGGAGTGATTACCGGGCATTGTACTGATGTGATCCTATAGGATAAATAACCTAGGACTTCCCCTTATCCTTTACATATGTGTTTAGACTATAAATCTTTTAAAAACAACCTTATATGCATACTTAGGCTTTAATATTTTCAAATGTGCCTTCACCTGTGTGCTTAGACTGAGAACTCTTTCAAAACCTTTACTTGTTTAAACTTTAATTGCTTATTTTCTACTTGCCAAAATTCACAAAGTTGTTTGGCCGGGAACCACAGTTGTGGACTCTGAGGAGTGCCTAACACCTTCCCCTTGGAGTAATTTCAAGCCCTTACCCTATCTTTGGTTATCCAAGTCTCTGTTTGTAAATGACCCTTAGTAGGTTCCCTAACGCACCTTAATTCGTTAGGTGGCGACTCTTCAATTCCTTATATACCCCTTTCCCAAAAGGAAATGAGTTGTCTCAGAAATGTCGAAACCCCGACTCCGCGAGGAAAAAAAGGGGGCGCGACATCCGGTGCTGTTGTACTTGGAGTTTTTTATGGCTTTGCAGCTGAGCAATCGCCAACTGTTGTGCCTGCAACATTTCAAAAATGACGTGAAGGCTAACCTCTCTTTCCTCTCGAGCCGGAGTTTTATGAACCTCTTGTTCGTTTTCTCGGGGTGTACCCCCGTTCGTATGGGAGTTTATATCGACCTGTTGGGCATTGCGCGAGCCTACGTCCACGCGAATTTTCTCCGGTGTGTTCTCAAGGTTTTACTGTGGTACACCAGCGCCTGAAACAACTACACCATTCTCTTCATGGTCCTCTGAGTCGTTGTTTTCATGTGCATTTACTGGGTTAGACATTTTAACCTGAAATCAAATATTCTTGGACAAGAAAAAGTGTGAAGAATAACTTGTGATTCTCAGTAAACCAGCACTAAAACAACCATTATTATTTTTAGCCCCACGGTGGGTGCCAAATTGTTTACCTTGAAAATGGTAATTAAAATTAAATTTGATTTTATGGCTCTAAACATATGTGATCTATTTTAATACTATTTTTTAGGCAATAGATGCTAAGTGTGAGTTGAAGAAATAAGATAAGAGTTAAAGAGAGCTAAGATATGCAAACCAAACTACCCTAGGTGGGGATCTCGAGCTGGCCAAGATAGAACTTCGAGGTCGAAACTCGGTGATAGTTGTGAATGACCGATGAAGGTCTAACCGTGTTAAGGGCCTCAAAGGCAGCTATTTATGATCATTGATGAGTAATACATGAAGAACAATAAATGAAACACAATAAATGTAAGCAATAAATCGAAGGAATCAGCAGTGGAGAATGTTGAAGTTAGAGAGCAGAGAATGTTGTTGTATTCAATATCCTCTGTGCAAAAAATGATAAGGGTCCCTTTTATATAATAGGGGGGAATCCCAACATAGAACATAAATATTTATTACAAATATAACAGCTGGTACAACTATTTAATGCCACGGTACGGACTTATACTATTCTTGCAGACCTGGTCAACTCCAGCCACATGCCTATCGGAAGCTTCCCGCTCGTCCATGATAGTCACCGATTTATACTGCCCCGAGGTCGAGCACAGGGAACCCTCGGGGTCGAACCTCAATCTGTTCCTCGAACCTTCTGAAGAAGGTCAGTGGAAAGCCATAATAATCATAAAATCGGTCTCTCCGATTTTAGTAGTATACAATCTTAATATAAGGCTTTATAGTATAGCGTCTTAATATAAGGCGCTATACCCAAATATAAACCCGTCCAGTTCCCCTTCCCCACCAAACCAGCAGC
>ML282528.1:0-47543 GCA_005239495.1 Nicotiana undulata | reverse complement strand
CCCCCCCCCCCCCCCAATAAATAAAAGCACCCTGCGGTCCACCTCATTGTTAACGAAAAATGCTCGAGTGGAGACCACCGGTCCCATAAAAAGTATAGATTCTCGGTTCCACATCCTATCTAAGGCGTTATCTTGTAGTGGGTTGCTCATTTCGGCTCCAAATCACCAAATCTTCAACTTTCCAAAAACTATAAATCGAGGTATTCCGACTTAGATTTTGTAAAAACTCATGTATAAAAATGTAACGACCCAGCTGGTCGTTCCGAGAGTTTAGCCCTTCTTTACCCATTTCTGCTTCATTTTCATGTTGTTTTAGATAATTTGTGTTGTGTTAGGTTGATTGGTCCGGTTCGGAGTGGTTGTGGAGAGAAATGAGATACTTAGTCTCTTAATTTGGTTAAATAATTGGAAAAGTCAACCGAAAATTTACTTATGAGTGAATGATCTCAGAATGCGGATTTTATGGTTTGGATAGCTTCGTTAGGTAATTTGGGACTTAGCAGTGTGTTCGGGATATTGTTCGGAGGTCCGGGGTAGAATTAGTCTTGAATTGGCGAACTTGGATTTTTGGCGATTTCTGGTCGATAGTGGAAAATTAGTTATAAGGGTCGGAATGGAATTTCGGAAATTGGAGTAGATCCGTAGTTTCATTTGTGACGTGTGTGCAAAATGTCAGGTCACCCGGAGGTGATTTGGTAGGTTTCGACGTTGTTTGTGGAATTTGGAAGTTTCTAAGTTCGTAGGCTTGAATCCGAGGTTGATTTGGTGTTTTGGGTATTGTTTTGAGTGGTTTGAAGGCTCGACTAAGTTTAAATGAGGTTATGGGATGTGTTGGCATGTTTGGTTGAGGTCCCAAGGGCCTCAGGTGTGTTTCGAGTGGTTAACGGACCAATTCTTGGACTTAAAGGTTGGCAGATTTCTGGTGTGAAAGCTTCTGGTTTCCCTCTACGCGATCGCGGAGGCTTAGCGGGGACATGCGTTGTTTTGTGATACGCGATCAAAGAAGGTTGGTCGCGATCGCGTGGTAGAGTGGAATTTTTGCTTCGCGAATGCGCGGTCAGGGTCGCGTTCGCGTAAAAGAGAGGGAGCGGGTGAAGGATCAGGCGATTGCTCTACGCGATCGCGTGAGGAAGGTTGCGATAGCGTGGAGTTTTGTGGCATTGAATCGCGATCGCGTAAGGCTAAATGTGGGGCAATGTCATTTGTGCTTCACGATCGCGTGGAAATTTCCGCGATCACAATGAAGAAAATATCTAGGCAGAATGTTTAAGTTCAAAAAATGAGGGTTAAGCTCATAACACCCAAAATTCATTAGAGAGCTCGGGAGAAGGCAAATTTGGAGGGGATTTTCAGTAGAGTGATTGGGGTAAGTGTTCTTCACTCAAATTTTGTTTAATTCCATGATTATGCCTTGAATTTTATCATTTAATTTGGGAATTTGGGTTGATAATTGGGAGAAAATTAAAGAAAATTGGGGAAATTCTTTTGGGGATTTGAATGGCCATTTGATGTCGGACTTCGATGAATTTGATATGGGTAGAATCATGAGTGAATAAGGATTCTAGTTTTGTGATTTTTATCAAATTTAGAGACGTGGGCCCGGGGGCAGAGTTTTGTCAATTTCAGGATTTTTGATTAAATTTGATAATTTTCGCGTGGGTTTTGTTCTTTTAGCATATATTGATGATATGGTAAATCTAGACCTGAGGGTATGTAACCCCGGTATTTTGTACTGGCTTGGTAAATGAGGTGACACACATGCTAGGTGACGGGCGTGTGGACGTGCACCGATAAGGATTGTGACTTGGTCCGTCCCGTAGTGACTATTAAGCCGCGTATTTGACTAGAAATCATATGATATTCTGTATTTTAGAGATTTTTATTAATTTTTGGGTTTTATGCCATGCTTGGGGCCTTGTGCCGACCTGTTTGGACCCTCAGGGGGTATTTCTACTACTGTCCTCACAATGTTATGATAGAAAATATATTCGCAGTCATGATTTATACCCGTTCACTGTTTTGTTCATGTCCATCACTCTATTGCTAAACAAATAAAAGATATTTTGGGTAGAGTCCCCTTGATTTGTACTAAGATGCCTGAGTGGTTTGTGAGGATGATGATTGAGTGAGGCCGAGAGCCGGATTGGGAGGATAGTGATGGATCGGGCTGCACGCCGCAGCGATATTGGATCGGGCTGCACGCCACAGCGATATAGCGCCGCCGCAGCGATATAGCGCTTGGGCTGTAGGAGTCCCCCCGGAGTCTATACACCCCAATGAGCGCAATCGACTATTTACGGATCGGGCTGCACGCCGCAATGGTTATTATATTGTACCTGATGAGTGTGAGTGCTGGATGTGAGTACTGACTAACGAGAGTTGAGTCACGAGTGACTGAGAGGCTTGCCCGGGAGGCTTTATTTGTGAGTGATACTGTGTCGGAGGGGCTTATTCATGACTACTATTTTGACTCTTCTTTACACTGAGCCTCTTTGATAATGTTGAACAAATGTTTTATACGCGATTTTAATGGAAAATTTGGAGTTTTATGAAATATTCGGAATTTAAATTTCTGATTTGATTCATTTATTTCCATTGTTGCTTATGTTATGAAATTAGATGATTTTAGATGCTCGTCACTGCACTCAAGTGTTTAGTTATAATTGTTACTTACTGAGTTGGCGTACTCACGTTACTCCCTGTACCTTATGTTTTGATTCAGGTGTCGGGACTGATTGAGAGTTGATTCATCCTCTTTGGATCATTTGTCGGAGACTGCGAGGTAGTTGCACGCGTCCGTAGCCCTACCCTTCTCCTACCTATTTTGTCGTTATTTATATTCCCAGACTTGTTGTATTGAGGAAGAATTGTCAGATTTTGTATTTCCTTTTAGATGCTCATGACTGTTGACTCCGATTTTTGATATAACGTTTAGATGTTTTCTTTATCCTTACCTGTTGAAATTCTAAAATGGGAAGTTTTTAAGAAATATCGAACAACTTTGAATTTAATAAAAGGCCTCTCATGTTATGCATAGTGAATTGGCTAGCCTAGTATCACGTTAGGCGCCATCACGGCCAAGAGTAAATTGGGGTCATGACAAGTTCGTATCAGAGCCTAGGTTACATAGAACTCACTGGTCATGAGCAGGTTTAGTAGAATCTTGCGGATCGGTACAGAAACGTCTGTACTTATCTGCAAGAGGCTACAGAACCCTTAGGGAAAATCTCACATTCTTGAATTCTTGTCGTGCGAATCTGTTGATTCTGGTAACTAAACTTTTGTTGTTTCATTCTCTCACAGATAGTGAGGACACGCGTTACCGAACAGGGCGATCAACCACCAGTGGGACCCACGAGGGGTTGTGGCCGTGGTAGAGGTACAGGCGGAGCTGCCGGGGCGGTACCTGATCGAGTCCCACCTATACCACTATAGAATGGCAAGGCAATGTTTATGTAGCTTTTACCTGATAGGATCGGGATTGAAATCCATAGTGAGTTAGATGATGGGAGTTGAGTTTCTATCCGATTTAGGAGCGTGTATTGTTCTTAATTACTCTTCTAAATATGGGTTGATTTGATTCTATACTAAGTTTAATACTAAAGATTGCTACAATCAAGCTAGCTACAATATTTTTGTGGGATTTTATCAAGTTATAAAAAGCACTAGGGATGCAACTTACCCCTAGGCGAGTATCTAACGGGATCTAAAATCTAGGATAAACTTGTTGGTCATGGGCTCGTGATATAACCTCACACTCAATTACTCACCATATACCTCTCTGTAGTTTGGGTTACTTTGCCCGAATTGGCTTCCTCAAGCCTAATTGGGTGTTTCAACATGGCAAGTGAAATGGCTCAAGTCGGGTATTACTATCTCTAGTCTCTACCCATTAATTGGGGCTATCAATCTCTTGAATTCACCCCAATTTCTTGTTAGCCTATTTTACCTAGACTGGGTCATCTTTCTCAAGAAAAACCCTAGTAAAAAAGGCATGAATTGGTGTTTGCAACCACTAATTCAGTAAATTAAGCATGAAATAGACTAAATATCACTGACCCAATAACAAGTGAACCCTAAAATTAAAGACCCATTAGATACCCACACTAGTGTTGGGTCACAACCCTAGCTAATGGGTCTAGATACTCATATTCATGGAAGAAATCAAAATAGAAGATGAAATTAAACCCATAAATGTTGATTACAAAGATAAAATCTAAGAGTAAGAGTAGAATCTATGCTAAAATTACTCAAAAAGGTAAAAAGATGCTATCCACGAGCTCCCTAAAATATCTGATAACCTAAAAAATGAGAAAAAGAAGTATTTATACACAACCGAAAATACTAGACAAAATTGCCCCTATGGAGATTCCGCTGTCAGCAGAATGGATTTCGCGGCCGTAGAATTATAAGTGCGGATCGCGGTTCTTGAATTGGAACTTCTCTGAACCACATTTCCGCTCCCATCAGAATCTAGAGCACCTCAGCAGAATTAAAAAGCACGGCAACGAAAAAATATCGCTGATCGCGCTCTTGTGAAGGACCTCTTTTGGAAACTCTCTGAAGTTGGTATTTTGCTCTCAGCGGATTATTGAGTGCTCCAACGGATTTGAAAGTGCGACAATGGAATTTTTGCGGTGTTAGTGGTTCCACAATGCCACAAATACATCTCTCTGAACCTTATTCTGCGGCCGCCCTCAGAATGTCTTCCGCTGCAATGCAATAATAGCACTGTCAGCGCTTTTGCTGGGTCCCTGGGTTGGGCAAGTTTGGCTTCTGTTTAAGTTATTTTTAGCCATTCTCCTCAATTCTGACTCATAACCTGCAATTTACGCACCTTTCGTTAGTTTTCGGAAGTACCTTAGTGCAGTTTTGCCTCAAAACATAAGCAAAAGAGAGTAAATAGTAGGTAAAAATCCCTAGTTATCAACTCCCCCAAACTTAAGCTTTTGCTTGTCCTCGAGCAAACAAGGTAACTCCCACCTCCATAAGAAAAAGAAGAAGTATTTCAGCTGTTCAAATGTGACTTCATCAAGCTTGTATTGGGACTAACAATTACCCTCAACACAAATGCATTTGACAACATTATGCAATGACTTTCTTCGTTCACTAGGTCTAATGTGACACCAATGCTTCAAGAGTTGACTCAATTCATCAAAGAGCTTCGCTCTCTCACGTAGGTCACTGTGGATCCCGGACTCTTTCTCCTATACTCTCCATGAGCTCATCTAATCGTATAGAATGTACGCTCAAAACCGGGATTATCAAGAAGTGCGCTCTTCACTCTCAAAAGAATGCCACAAGTCCGGCTCTAAGTACCATAGGCTTGCCCCTCGTGTAAATCACCACTAATGTAAGCTCACTCAACTTGAGATCCTATAGGGCTTTAACAGGATGAATTAAGGCTTTTTGGATCAAATTTGGGCATGATGAACTATGATAGAACTTCTCTCCTTAAGCACTCCATTTTCACACTTTGGCTCATGTTTTTCTTGACTCTTTGAGTCCATTGATCTTCTTTGGGGAACTTAGAGAGACTCATTGTCGCTCTTTCTTCTATTTGAGGCTCAGTTTTCTCCTTCTTTCATCATTCCATGCCTTTTCAACATTATTTCATTGAGTCCTTTCAACCTTTACTTTTCTTTATGACTTGTTTCGGTTTGGCTTTTCAACCTTTTATTAGCCTTTCCTTTTTCAACAATTCCTTTCATCAATTTGAATTTCCTTGTCTCTCCCCCCAAACTTATGATTTTGACTATTGTTCTCATGAGTGCTTAGGAAAGAATGGGTTCCAAAAGAGGTCATTATAGAACGGATGAAGGTTTGTAACGTGGTTTTTGACCAAACATGCTTAGGCTCAAAAGGGGTTGACTAAGGATTCTATCTGTAACGACCCGACCGGTCATTTTAAGATCCAGCGCGTCGTTCAGCAGTTGGGAGTCATGAACAACTCCATTTCGGGTATTGTGACTTGTGTGTATGGTCAGAGTTGAAATTCAGGAGGTTCGGAGTTGAATTGAATTGAAAGGAAATTTTTTATTTCGAAAGCCTTAAGTTGAAGAAATTGAGTAAGACTAGAATTTTGAGTAAACGACCTCGGAATAAGGATTCGAAGGTTCCAGCAGTTTCGTATGATGATTTCGAACTTGGGCGTATGTCCAGAACGGGTTTTGGATAACCCGGGAGCGTTTCAGTGTATATTGTGGAAGTCAGCATTTTGAAGAAATTTCTTAAAGTTTGNATATTGATGTCCGTTTGGGATTCCGAGTCTGGGAATAGCTTTGTATGGTGATTCTGGAGTTGGGAGCGCGATCGGAAGTGAATTCGGATACCCGGAAGTCAATTTAAGGTCATTTGGCTAAAGATAGAAATTTGAAGGTTTTTGAGAAAATCTGATCGGAAGTGGAAGTTTTGATATCGGGGTTGGAATACGATTCCGAAAGTTGGAGCAGGTCGGTAATGTCGAATGTGACTTGTGTGCAAAATTTGGGGTCAATCGGACGTGATTTGATAGGTTTCGACATCGGATGTGAAAGTTAGAAATTTCAAAGTTCATAAAGTTGAATTCTTCTGCGATTCGTGTTTTCGGCATTGTTTGATGTGATTTGAGGCCTCGACTAAGTCCGTGATATGTTTCCAGACTTGTTGGTACGTTCGGACAAGGTTCCGAGGGGCTCGGGTGAGTTTCGGGGTGGTTTCGGACCATTTCTAGGCAATTTTTAATTGCTGGTTTTTGGCTACAGCAGTGTTCTACGCGATCGCGGGGAATTGGTCGCGATCGCGGTGAGTAAATGTGAGAAACGGGCCAGTGAATCGCGATCGCGGAAAGCCTTTCGCGATCGCGTAGAGTAAATGTTCTGCTGCACTGACTCGAATTTGGAGGCTCATATCTCAACATCTATAAGGAATTGTGAGATGGTATAAAAATTAAAGTTGTAGCCTTTGTGTCTAGTTTCTAGAAATGTAAACCATTCATGATTTGGATTTTTGTACAAAGATTTATGGCTGTTACACTACATGGTGTCCGGGAAGATGAAGAAGAAAGTTGTGTTGCACATGGGTTGACTTTTCCAGACTATATCTAGAAATATATAAGGAACTGGAAGATTCCCAACACATGAAAGTTGTAGATCTTTGAGTCTAGGTTTCATAACATTTAACCATTTGTCATTTGGAGTTATGTGCGAAAGGTTATGACTATTCTACTGAAGGCTGTCCGGGCAGGCTGGGCAATTGTTCACAGCGAGCGCGAAGTTCTTTCCGCGATCGCGAAGAGAAAATTTTGGGCTGGAAAATTTGTTCTCCGCGATTGAGAAGAATTTTCCGCGATCGCGATGAGTAAATACCTGGGCAGAATGATATTTTAGCGGGTTTAGCTCATTTTTCTTCATTTCTTCATGATTATGGGCGGATTTTGAGAGCATTTCAAGGAAGATTTCAACCAAGCTTCAGAGGTAAGATCATTCTACTTATTTCTAAGTTAAATACAAGATTATATCATGGATTAGAACATGAAAATTAGTGAAATTTATGGAAAAATTAGTATTTTGAAGAAAACCTAGAAATTTGGAAATTTTGATTTTAGCCACGAATTTAGCATGAATAATTGAGTAAAATGTGTTATTGAATTAGTAAAGCTTCGGGTACGGATTTTCTTCAAGAAATTTTGAGGTCCGGGCACGTGGGTCCGAGGGCATTTTGGTCATTTCATAGAGTCGGGCTGAGGAACTTTGTAATTTGAATTGGTTATGATCTATTGAGTATATTTTTATTGAATTATCGTTATTTGAATAGTTTGAGAGCGTGTGCATCCATTTTTAGTCGTCGTAGAGGCTTGGAAGCCGGTGATGAATCTTCGGAGCGAGGTGAGTCTCCTTTCTAACCTCGTAAGAGGGAAATTGTCCCTCTAGGTAACCTTGTTTGCTATGTGATCTTGTTTGGGGGCTACGTACACACCGAGTGATGAGAGTCCGTACGTAGTGTCTATTACTGCTTCATACGGGTAGTTAGGACACAACATGTTCATTGTTTTTCCCTGTTGTAGCATAAATGTGACTTGTATACTTGTGTGATTGGTATTGTTTTCTTTGAACGTTGTGATACTTGGCTTGATTTAAGTGTGATAAGAGAATTACAGGGTGGGATCGGGTCATACACCACGACGAGATTGAGACTACTGGGTGGGATCGGTTCGTACGCCACGACGAGATTGAGACTACAGGGTGGGATCGGGCCGTACGCCACGACGAGATTGAGAATATAGGGTGGGATCAGGTCGTACGCCACGGCGAGATATAGACTACAAGGTGGGATCAGGCCGTACGCCACGGCGAGATTGAGACTACAGGGTGAGATCGGGTCGTACGCCACGACAAGATTGAGACTACAGGGTGGGATCGGGTCGTACGCCACGGCGAGATTGAGACTACAGGGTGAGATCGGGTCGTACCCCACGACAAGATTGAGACTACAGGGTGGGATCGGGTCGTACGCCACGGCGAGATTGAGACTACAGGGTGGGATCGGGCCGTACGCCACGACGGGGCGATATGAGTGAGTACCATATGGGAGCGGGTCGTACGCCACGGCGGATACCAAATTTTTTTGATTTGAGGTTGTTACTTGATGCCGGATATTGATGTACTTGATTATTTGTTTACTTGCCTACAGTTTTCCTTACATCCTGCTTACTTTATTACTGTTGGACCTTAGTGAGTATCGAGTCGACCTCTCGTCACTACTTCTTCGAGATTAGACGGGATACTCACTATATATATATATATATATGTACTCATACTACACTTTCTGTGCATTTTGTTGCACAGGTACCTTTCTAGTACAGTGATTTTTTTGGGGACTTATACGGGCTGCATTCATCAAGAGGCGTTCCACAGCTACCGGAGTCTCCTTTCAGTGTACCCACATTTTATATCTATTGCCTTTGTCCCATTTATTTCTCGGACAAGAGTTGTATAATTGTATAAATTCTTAGAAACTGCTCATGTACTTGTGTCACCGGGTTCTGGGGATGTGTGAGTCTTGTTTTATTGAATTAAATAGATTTCTTGTCACGTTTAATTTACAAAAAAATATTTATTTGATTATGAAATGCAATAAAGGCAACGATTTCGAAGTTGTTAAACAGGAAGGTATTTCAACTGATTAAGGGGTTGGCTTGCCTGACAGTGGTGTCCGGCGCCATCACAACCCTTAGGTTTTGGATCGTGACACTATCATGGTAGGCTATGGAAGTCTTTAGTTTCAAAAGGGAAACAAGGAGAGCCTATAATCACTTCTCAAGTCAAGCTAACTTAAAATTTGGCCTAGAAAAACACTTGGGGCAAGTTCTAGACTTTCTGGCACGGCACTTGGGATATGCAATTCAAAACCTCACCTCTCAAGCCAGAGGATCGTTAAAGAGCATAGAGTCGAGGGCTCACAGCAACCTCGGCTTAGATTGATAACTCGCATATGGATACAAACACCACTTGATGACAGTATTAGCCAGCTCAAATTCTAAGGGTCACACTTAGAGCTAGACTCGTCTACAATTTGTCTTTAACCATGAGGTCAAAGGTAAATATGCTGGTGCCAAGTGAAGCTTACTCGAAGTAAATTTATTCATTACTACCAAAATAAAGGGAAAAAAAACAAAACGAAAAATGGACTCAATCCCTTAAGAACATCGTCACACCGTCCGTCGTCGGGAAGAGACACTCAGTTCACACAATTTCCACCCTTGGAAAGAACCGCGGCTTTAAGAAAACCAAGGGCTTATTGATAACGAAAAAGTAAAGAAGAAGCTATAAGTTCAAAAAAAAGAAGCTACTAAAAGAAATAAGAAGCTAAAATATAAAGGAAACTGCTAAAAGAAGTTATAAAGTAAAAAATACGGAAAGTAAAAATGAATATGTACAATAGGGGATTAAGACGAATATACATCAAATGGGAATGAATATATACATGATAAACAAAACTTTATATATACATACCAAAGATAAAACAAACCAAAAGTACGGAAATTAAGTACTAGAAATGCAAATAAATAAAAGAAAAGCAGTATTAGGAGTTATTACAAACCAAAAATATGTCTAAATGACCAATAGAGGCCACTCCCTCCAATAAAGATTAGCATTGCCCTCAATGCTAAAGAAAATATGAATAGGGGAAAGGGGTAGAGAGTAAGAGAGAACTCCTTAGGATGCCTCAGTCTGCATCAGGGTCGGGTCAGCTGCAGAAGAAGGGTCAGTGGCAGTCACTATGGCAGGATCCTATGGCTGGGAAGAGGCCTCTCCCGCTAGCTCCTCTAGCTAGATCTCCATAGCATCAGTACGGGGAATGACTCCTCTCCTCACAGGTGTCGAAGTAGCCTCCTACTCTGGAACCTGTGCTGTCTGAGCTGTAGGATCTCCAATGAGTAGATCAAGGGGGATGTCCCCGCTGCTATGAGATTGGCTACCTCCTTCTTCAGATCATCATGAGTCTTCTGCATCGCAACCTAACTCTTTTTCAACTCATCCTGAATTTTCTTCATTTTCTTCACAACCTTCCCCAAGGAATGGATTTCCTTCCCATGTGTGTCCAAGATCTCCAATATATTCTTCTGGTTATCAACTAAGCTCCTCAAGTTCTCCTCCAATGTTGGAGGCAACTGAATCTGTGTTGGAGCTGACTAGGCTGCAATGGCAGTGGAAAGGTCAGTTATCTTTGAAGAAGCTACCTGCAGCCAGTTGTTGATACCTGGCAATGTATAAGACACCCTCATAGCAGTTTGAGGTTACGTGGAAGAGGTAGGCACTGAGGCAGGAATGGCAACAGAAAGACCAGAGGAAGGCTCCGGGATGGAAGCAGTAGAGGACCCCTCAGCAGCAGTAGAAGGCTCAACATCGGTAGAAGTGGTAGATTTGCTCTTTGCTTTGGGGTTGTCTGGGCCCTTCAAGATGTACCAGGAGAATGGCTATTTAGGCTTCACCTTTTGATCAAAGTTACTTCCCCCAACTCCCATGTCCTGAAAGTACATAGTGAGGAAGTTTGGGAATAGATATGAGTGCTCATTCTTCTGGACTGTCCTGATGATCACCCTCACCATGATATTCCCGATGTTGATCGGGAACCCTGCCATAATTTCCCCCACAATAAGAGTCCGTGAAAGATGCATGTCACTATCGTGCAATGTGGGGTCAATCCTGCTACACACAAATGTTGCCCAGCCCTTAGCCTCAAAACTCAGCGTGTTCCTGAAGATAGTAGCCCCTGGTGTCAACCATGATGGAGTAGTCCCAGAGATAGCAATAATGGAGGCCAATCACGAGCGAGCTGCATCACCCAAATCCACCTTCTCCATGTAGAGGGTCTCATCTTCATGGTTGAAACAAGCATACTCATTGAGTACCTCGCCATTGAAAAAGATTTTCTTGTTCCGAACTTGGGTCAGGTATGTGCCCTTTCTGATGTGGGAAACATTGGAATAAGCCTTAGCTTCTTCATTATCTTTGCCTGATCAGACACAAGTCGTTGTTTTCTAGATATAGGTAGTCCCTCCACCAACTGAAATTATTTTACTACAAATTCATTGGCCTCTTGAACCCTGATGGTGAAGAATTTCCACCCCACCCTTTCGTTGAATTGCCTCTTGACGTTCGGGTTGTGGGGAAGAAAGTCCCTATCAATGAATGGCCTCTCCAGAACAAGTGACCTATGAGGCCACCACTCTCTAAACTTGTGATAAGATGTTTCGGAGACAAAGCGATCCTGCCAAACTGTTGGATTCCGGGTCCTGAGTAGCCCCCTTCCTGTGTTTGGAGGTCACCACCCCTGCCATCATCTGGGGAATCATCAGAACTATCAAGATTAATTAATGAAGGTGTGGTGGATGGAACTGCTACACCAGTGGCCTGAGGAGGAGAAGAACTACTAGACAAACCCAGGCTATCTGAAGAGCTTGATGTTGTAGGCTCATTGACAAGACGCCTAGGTTGAGATTGAGCCTCTGCCCGGGCTGCACCACTGTCCCCCTCAGAAACCTCCCGTGAGGGTAGGGGTGGGCATTCAGTATTTTTGTTCGGTATTTAAGAATTTCAGTTCGGTATTTCGGTATTCGGTTTATCAATTGTGTATATCAAATACCGTACCAAATTATTTTGGTGCGGTTTGGTACAGTTTCGGTTAAGTATTCAGTTTACCAATTATTCAATTGTGTATATCAAACGAAAATTAAAATGATGCCACACGTATTATAATTTTTTTGAGTTATAGGTTGCTGGATTTTAATAACTTTTATGTGTCTTAGAATCATTGGTGATCCATAAAATATTTCCTGCAACTACGCAATATGTCCAGATATCAATCTTTATAACTAATTCTGTGAAGAAGCTGATTAAACCCCATAACGTAGTAGTCTTAGTCTACATGAAAGTGACATAGTGCCACACTGCCACTCAATTCATAATAAACAAATTTTGAAATGCAAATTGCAAATTGAAAAATGCTACAGACGCCAACTATGCATCTCAAAATAACGAATGGAAATTGGATATTCAATTCAAAGTGCTGCCATAGTGCCATTCAAATTCAATACCAAACTCCAGACGCCAGTTTTAATAATAAATACCAAACATTCAATTCAAATTCACATTGACACACTCCAGACGCCAGTTTTAGCAGCAGCCAGCAACACAATATAATTATTAGAAAAATCAAAATGAGCAGCAACATAATATAAAAACAATTAAACATTCAGCCATTCCAACTTTCCAATTCCAACTTCACATTCAGGCTTCAGCCATTTCAAACATTCAGCAGTGTAGCAGCAGTCAAGCAGCAGCCATTTCAAACAATCACAACAATGTAGCAGGCTAGTAACAACAGTGGGCATGATTGCACTTGAACTATAAATCATAAGTTAGAATATTATTTTTTGATGATAATAAAATAAAACTACAAGAATATATCACCAAACAAAAAGTGTATTAAACTTACCACTCAAGTTGCAAGTTGTAACTATACTTCAAGAAATGCTAGTAATGCTTCCATTATTTCCCATATATAAAGATAACTCGACCAAATATGTCAATGACAATGACAAATAAATAATTATGATATATTTTTTTGAACTAAAATACACACAAAATATTAAAGCTTACCAAGCTCGAGTTCCTCAAGATACTTCAAGTCTTCTTCAACACTAATAGGATTCTTCTCTTCTCTAAGCCAATATTGAACACAAATAAGAGCTTGCACACATTTAGGAGTCAATAAACTCCTAAATGAATCAAGAATACGGCCACCAGTGCTAAACGCGCATTCCGACGCCACACTAGAAAGTGGAATGGATAACACATCACGAGCCAACTCCAAAAGAATAGGAAATCTTGGAGCATGTGTTTTCCACCAACTTAAGATGTCAAATTCTTCACTAAATGGATCTTGTTCCTCACTAATGTGTTTATCCAACTCCGATTTAGCACCCCCACTTTCATTTTCTTCCTTTTGTTTCTTCAAGTGAAGCTTTGTCCTTATTAATGATCAGTTATAACACTCCCACTAGATGTATTAGATGTGTTATTAGATGAAGTAGAACTAGATAGAGATTGAGTACAAGATCCAGTTGAATACTTATTTAGATACTCTTCAAACAAAGAATTCATATAAGTATACACCTCAGCATTTATTTTCTTCCCCTTTTCCTCCCCAAAAAGTTCTTCAAGTGCTCCCTCTACATATTCAAATTTGTTACGTGGATCCAAGACGGAAGCAATAAAAATCATTTTATTCATATTTTCAGGCTCACCCCAATACTTCTTGAACTTTTCTTGCATTCGCTCAGCCATTTTTCTCAAATTCTCATCCTCACTAACTAAACACATTTTCAAATGAAAATAAAGTTCAGATACATCCTCAAAATGAGCATTACAAGTGACATAACGTGAACCTGAAACTTTTTTGGTGCGCTCGTGAAATCTTGCAAGAAACTGTATCACATTCCTCACATTCACCCAATCATCAGATTCAAGAGGACCTACACTACTACCATCTTCACTAGAACATTGATAAGCAGAAAATCCATCATAAAAAAGATGAAACTTGTCAAAGGCCTTTTCAAAGTTTTGTGTTGTATCCAACATCAAATAGGTGGAATTCCACCTAGTAGGAACATCCAAACACAAAGTTTTGGTACATTATACCTTTACATGTGCACAATATTGTTTAAACTTTAAGGTCCTTGCAGGAGAAGCTCTCACATACCTCACAATATTTCTAACACGTGCGACAGAAACATCAATTTCTTTCAAACCATCTTGCACAATTAGATTTAATATATGAGCCATGCATCTCACATGAATATGTTTACCACCCATCATATTATTTTTCCACATATCTAACTTTTTAGACAATTCTTTGACTGTGACATCATTTGAAGAAGCATTATCCACAGTAATAGTGAATACCTTGTCTAATTTCCATTCAAGCAAACAATTTGAAATAGAATTAGCCATCTCTTCACCCTTATGACTAGTGATAGGACAAAAATTTAGTATTCTTTTATGCAAATTCCAATCCCTATCACTGAAGTGGGTTGTCAAACACATATAATTTATTCTTTGTAATGAATTCATGTGTTTGTTGTGAGTAAAATTTTTGGTTGTGCTTCTCTCAAAGACATTCTCAGATTTTGCTTCAATTCACCGTAAACTTCATAACAATCCCTTGTTATTGTTCTACGAGAAGAAAGACGAAATTGTGGTTAAGTTTTTCTCATAAACTTCATAAAGCCTCAATTTTCTACAAAGTTAAATGGTAGTTCATAAATAACTATAATCTCAATTAAGGCCCTCCTAACCACTTCTTGATCAAATTTCCAAAGTGATCCTTCGTCACTTTGGCAAGATTGAAAATTTAACTTTGTTTGACTTTTATCTTTATTAATGTTAGGTGGGTATTCTTTACATCTATTCAAATGAGATTTCAATCCGCTTGTTCCATTCTTGGATGAGTAAAAAGCAAAAGCTTGCTTACAATATCTACACACTGCTTTACCAACCCCATTTACCTCAACTTTATCATAATGATTCCAAACCTCGGATCTAGGTTGCATGGCTTTTCTTTTCTTAGAATCTTGAGTATCAATGTGTTGGCGTTGTTATCTTGAGTAATAGGTAAGCTTTCACTTGAACTGGCAATACTGTTTAAACTTCATCTGCCATCTATACAAATAGAGATAGTTAAGATTATGTTATCCTAAAAACTTGAGTAAAATCCTAAATATATATTACATGTCACTTTGACTTCCATTACATACACTAACAACATTTTAAGCTTGGCTCCCCTTCACAACTTAGACAACAATAGGATTAGACTAGTATGACTTAGCAGAGAGCAATCTAGTATAACTTAACAAATACCAATCTAGTATAACTTAACAGAGAGCAGAAAACTTAAGCAAAAAGATAAAGACAATATTGACAATTTAGCAATTAATCAAAAAACAATGAAGTCAAACGGACAGTGTTCACAAAAGAAAACACAGAAACATTGGATTTTCTTCTCAGTATCAACTGATAAATCCGATTTAACAACGAAAATGGCAAATAGAAATTTACTTGTGCATTAACTTGCAACAACTACTACTAACTATTATTACACTTCAATCCGGGAATATTGGGGTCAGTTTTATTATTTCAATATCACGCTAATTTAAGTGACAACCCAGTATTATTAATGGCAAATCAAAGTAGAAGCTATAAACAAGTTCCTTGTCAAATGAAAATTTAGGTGCAAGCCTACAAAGCTAAGGAAGCTTATCAAAGAAAAAAGCAAAAGTAGCACTCTCTGCTCCCTGCAGGACAACAGAACTAGCAAACATATCCTCAGAATCATTTTTGGGCTAATGCAGGAAAATGGTCCAATAAAGCATAATTTTTTAATAATATAGGACTGAGAATACAGAGTAGTATCCGACCATTGACAGTCGATGGAGCACACAATTACTTGTTTCCATGCATTAAAATGATAACATGGCACACACAAATACCTAAATCTGTCTGACCTAAATTCTTACAAATTCAATTTTCCTTAAACACAGAAATTTATAGCCACCCAGATTTAGAGTGACCACACAGAAATTAAAGTTCAAAAATTAAAAATAGAGACCGGATTTACAAAGTATAAAAAGAAACCTCAAACAATCACAATATAAAGATCATAGAAAATTCATAGGAACCTGGTCGGAGCGTTGGGCTTCGAAATAATCCAATGCTTGAGTGAGGAGTGAGGGAGAGGAGTCGAAACTCAGAATCACCAACGCGGCAACGCCAAAAGCCTAGATCGGAGACAGAAATGGTGATTCTGTGAGACTATGACTGCATGACTCTAAGAGAGTGAAAGTATGGCTGCGTGGGTGAAGAATTGAAGATGAGAGAGACTACGTTGAGCCGTTGGTTCTTGGTTGCTAACCTTATTTGCTAATTACTATTGCTAAAAATTAAAATAGCCTAACCTAAGACTAAGAGTACTGGGCTTGGGCAGTTGGGCTTGGAAGGGGGGGGGGGGCGACGGGAATGGAATTAAATTTGGGCTTGGGGGCGTCGCTTGGGGTTGGGCACTAGGTACGGTCCAAAAACAATGTCCATAAAATTTTGGTATACTGAAATTTTAAATTATAATACCAAGAACCAAACCGAAATACCGAAATACCGAAAATGTAATACCGAATTAAATCGAAATACTGAAAAAAACCAAAACCGAAATACCGAATTAATTCAGTTCGGTTCGGAATTCGGTTTTTCGGATTTTATGCCCACCCCTACGTGAGGGTACATATTCACTGGAATATGATGGGTCGGGAGTTGGCCTCCAGAGTGTTGTCTTGTTTCCTATAATCTTTCTCGGACCCAGGGGTGCTGCTGGTTGCTTACCCCTTCCACGACCCTGGGAGGAATCTCCCCTTCCGGGTTGTTTGTCTGAGGCACCTCGTGAACTAACCATTGTCTGCAAACATGTCAGTGAAGATCATTAGTAAAATGGTATACAAGTACCCAATAGAAGCACAGAGATATATGTTGCAGAGAATCAAATCAGTTGTACACAGACAAATCCGTTGTCGGCGAAAAAGTAACCGTTGTAGCGGAATGCCACCGGTGTCAGCGGAAAAATGGTCGCTGCAGCGGAATGGAGGGGATCACAATCCCCACTCTCTGATGTTGGAAATCGCTGACCACAGAAAAATGGGCGCGGCCGCGGAAGTCTCACCGATGTAGCGAAAAAACAAACGCGGGCGCGAAATCTATTTTTCCATTCTCTGAATCTCGACTCCGCTGTCAGCGTAAAAGTGGCCGCTGCAGCGGAAATGTCCATTCAAAAAGTCCAAGCACAAAACAATCCGCTGACCGTGGATTTATGGTCCGCTGTAGCGGAATTTAAATTAAACACGAACTGACAGTTTTTTCAACGAACTTGGGTTTAATCATCTTACAAAATTAGACATGAATCACTTGAACTTGAACACCCTAGACCCTATTAGGCAACAATAAATCACTATCCATTGATTATTACCCACTTGGTGAAACATGATCATGAATTAGTTCTATAATACCCCATTTAGAAAGAGAAAATTAAGAAGAAACAAACAAAATGATAAAAGTCTACAATAAGAATTAAGAATTTGAACATACCAGTGTTTGATTCTATGTAGGATGCTAACTTGTTAGAATTTGGGGAGCTTAGATGCACGGTGAAATTTTATATAAATAGTAAAAAGAGGCTCTGAGATGACAAAGTGAGAAAAGGGTAAAAGAAGGGGTTCCCCCTATATTTATACTTAAACCTGGGACCCCACACCGACTCACCTTGCGCGGCAGCGGAATTTCACTGCTGACCGCGGTTTTTGCCTTTTAAAGAACTGAACCATGAACAATTCTGCTGTCAGCGGAATTTTGCCTGCTGCAGCGGAATCAGAATGATGTCAGCAGAATTCTGGACACTGCAGTAGAAAGAAACTTCAGAGAGCTTGCTTTTTGGGCTCCACTAGTCCGCGTCCGCGGAACAAAATCACCCCATCGCAATTGAAATCGATGACCGCAGAATTTTGAACGTGGCCGTGGTTTTGGGCAGCCTTAGCCCATTTTCCAGAATTGTCACCCTGTAATGCATCCACCATGTCCTACACAAATCTCACAAACAGGTTAGTTCAAGAAAATCTAATCTAAGAAGAAAAAACAAAAAGAAAGAAAAAACACTTGGGTTGCCTCCCATGAAGCGCCTGATTTAATGTCGCTGCACGACGCAGGTTACCATGATCAAGTAAATTTCAACAAAGCCACCACGTGTCTATCCTCAAACTTCCCCAAGTAGTGTTTGACCCTATGACCATTCACACGAAAGATTTTACCATTCTTGTTCTTTAGATCAAGGGCACTAAAAGGTGTGACAAACACCACCTCGAATGGACCACTCCATTTTGATTTGAGCTTGCCCGGAAAGAGACACAATCGGGAGTTGAAGAGTAATACCAAATCGCCTACTTTGAATTCCCGATTCTTGGCATACTTTTCATGCAAATACTTCATTTTCTCCTTATACAAAGAAGAGCTTGAATAGGCATGAAATCTAAACTCGTCAAGCTCATTGAGATGATCAGCAGGAGATTTGCAGCAGTTTCCCAATCCAAATTCAACTTCTTCAAGGCCCATAATGCCTCGTGCTCCAGCTCAACCGGTAAGTGGCATGCTTTACCATACACCAACATGTACAGTGACATACCGATCGGGGTCTTGAATACAGTCCTTTATGCCCATAGTGTATCATCAAGCTTTCTTGACCAATCGGTCCTATTGGCATTCACAGTCTTGGACAAGATGTTCTTAATTTCCCGACTTGAAACTTCAACTTGCCCACTATCCTGAGGATGGTAAGGAGTGGACACTTTGTGATTTACCCAATATTTGGAAAACAACGTATCAAAATCGCTATTACAAAAATGAGATCCCTTGTCACTTATTATTGCCCGAGGTGTCCCAAATCGTGTGAAAATGTTCTTCTTGAGAAAAGCAACTACACTCGGGACTTCATTGCTGGGCAAAGCACGACCTCAACCCACTTTGAGACATAATACACCGCCACAAGAATGTAGGTATTACCACACGAGCTGACAAAAGGGCCCATGAAGTCTATGCCCCACACATTAAATATATCAACTTCAAGGATCGTTGTGAGAGGCATTTCATCCTTCTTTGATATGCCACCCGCTCTTTGACACTCGTCACACCTATTCACCAATTCACTCACATCTTTATACATAGTAGGCCAATAAAACCCACAACTTAGAACTTTAGAAGCTGTCCTTGCCCCACCGTGATGACCACTGTAGGGCGAGGAATGACAAGAATCAAGAATGGTCATTTGTTCTTCCTCGGGGACACACCGGCGAATAATTCCATCATTGCACATTTTAAACAAGTACAGCTCATCCCAGTAGTAATCCAAGTTGTCCCGTCTAAGATTCTTTCTTTGGTTAGAAGAAAGCTCACACGGGACAATATCGGTAACAAGAAAGTTGGCGATGTCCGCAAACCAAGGCATTTCATGCATGGAGACCGAAAGGAGCTGCTCATCCGAAAAGGCAACATTGATCTCAAGACCATCTTTTGGCCTTCCTTTCTCCTCTAACCGGGACAAATGATCGGCAACTTGATTTTCGCTCCGCTTTCTATCAACAATTTCAAGATCAAATTCTTGGAGAAACAATACCAACCTCATAAGCCTAGCTTTGGAATCCTTCTTCGTCATCAAGTACCGGAGCGGCGCGTGATCGGTGTGAACAATCACCATGGCGCCCATGAGGTAGGGCCTGAATTTTCTATTGAAAATACAATAGCCAACAATTCCTTTTCCGTGATGATATAGTTAACTTGGGCGTTATTCATGGTTTTTCTTGCATAATATACGGGATAAAAAAATTTGTTCACTCGCTGACCCAAGACCGCTCCCACTGCCACATCACTTGAGTCACATATGAGCTCAAAGGGAGAGCTCCAATTTGGTGCGGTGATTATTGGAGTGGTAGTTAACTTGTACTTCAACAACTCAAAGGCATTCATACATTCTCATTGAACTCAAACTTGGTGTCCTTCACCAATAGATTGCATAGGGGATTTACAACTTTTGAAAAATCTTTAATGAATCTCCTGTAAAATCACGTATTCCCAAGGAAACATCGGACTCCCTTGATGGAAGTCGGAGGGGGAAACTTGGAGATAACTTCGATCTTGGCTTTATCCACTTCAATTCCATCTTTTGAAATCTTATGGCCGAGGACAATGCCCTCCTCAACCATAAAATGACATTCCTCCCAATTCAACACAAGGTTGGTTTCTTCACACCGGGCGAGAACTTTATCAAGATTTTGCAAACAATCCTCGAATGAGTCCCAACCACATTGAATTCGTCCATGAAGACTTCGAGATAATCTTCTACCATATCCATGAATATCTCCATCATGCACCATTGAAATGTGGCGGGTGCATTGCACAATCCGAATGGCATCCTAGAGAAGGCAAATGTCACGTACAGACAAGTAAAGGTTGTTTTCTCCTGATCTTCTGGGGCTATAAGTATCTGGTTGTAGCCTGAATACCCATCCAAGAAACAATAGAAAGCCCGCCCAGCAAGTCTGTCAAGCATCTGGTCCAAAAATGGCAAAGGAAAGTGATCCTTTCAGGTCACCTTGTTCAGCTTCCTATAATCCATACAAACCCTCCAGCCAGTCACGGTCCGAGTGGGATTCAGCTCATTTTTATCATTTTCACCATTTTCATACCACCCTTCTTCGGAACACGTTGCACTGGTGAAGTCCAAGCACTATCATAGATTGGATAAATAACTCCAGCATCGAGCCACTTGATTATCTCCTTTTTGACCACCTCTTGCATCGCCTCGTTCAACCTTCACTGATGTTCTACGAATGGTTTTGCATCATCTTCAAGAATTTTTTTTTGCATGCAAAAGGTGGGGCTTATGCCCCGAATATCTGCTAAAGTTCACCAATCGCTTTCTTTCTCCTTTGGAGCACTTCGAGGGTTGAGTCTACATGCACTTGAGTTAAACAAGCAGAAAGTATAACATGTAAAGTACAAGCAGGGCCTAAATATTCATACCTGAGGTTTGGTGGGAGAGGCTTCAACTCCAAGGATGGTGGCCTTTATTGAGGGCTTTATCGGTGGAGTCTTCCGATTTTCCAAATCCAAAGATAGCTTGCGGGGTCCATAAGAATAAGAACTCATGCCTTGCAAGGCATTAGTACACTCAATCAAACCATCCGTCACAACATCTTCATGATTCAATAAGACTGCTTCCATGGGATCCTCCATGTTGATCATTGAGCTTGCATCATCAATTATCATTTCGGTTACTAGATCCATAAACGAGAACACTTCTGTACTATTTGGTTGCCGCATTGATTTGCATACATGGAAAATGACCTTTTCATCACCCACCCGGAAGGTGAGCTTACCGGCCTCCACATCTACCAAAGACTTCCTCGTTGCGAGGAAAGGTCTTCCCAAGATAATCGGCACCTCAAATTCGACTTCACAATCCAATATCACAAACTCTGCAGGCAAGATGAATTTGTCGACCCACACCAAAACATCATCAATGATACCCAGGGGTCGCTTCTTAGTTCTATCTTCCATTTGAAGTCTCATCAAAGTTTCTCTCGGTTGGCTAATTCCCAAGGTTTTAAAGACAGAGTAAGGCATCAAATTGATACTAGCACCCAAGTCACATTATGCCTTTGCAAAGTCCGCACTACCAATAGTGAAATGGATAGTGAATGCTCCGGGATCCTCTATTTTGGGTGCCATTGAGTGCACAATTGCACTCACTTGGTGGGTCATCTTGATTTTCTCTCACTCCATGGATCTCTTCTTTATAACCAAGTCTTTCATAAACATAGCGTACCCGGGCATTTGTTCAAGAGCCTCAACTAATGGTACGTTGATGGACAAGCTCTTCATCATTTCTATGAACTTCTTGAACTGATTCTCATTCTTCTGCTTAGCCAATCTTTGAGGATAGGGAGGAGGAGGCCTAGGCAATGGAGCATTGGCTTTTGGCACAACTGGCTCGGTTGTGCAATTACGTGTTCCCTAGACGGGTTCACGTCATTTTGTGTTTCCTCCTCATTATCATTGATGCCAATCCTTACTTACCCATTTATGGGCTCTTCAATCACTTGTTCAACCTCAATAGGAACTTCATCTCTTTGCATAACATCATCATCACTAACAACCCTCTTTTTCTTGGAAGAACTAGCCTCACCACCTCAACCACTCCTTGTGGTCACCGCCATGGCATGTTCGGTGTTGTTGTTGTTCCCACCCTTTGGGTTCACCACCGTGTCACTAGGTAGTGCCCCCTTAGGGAGAGTGTTCAAAGCTTGGGATATTTTCCCCATTTGGACCTCAAGATTGCAGATTGAGGTAGTGTGGGAGGAAATTTGAGCATCTGAATTCTCATTCCGCTCCATCATCTATTTAAACATATGCTCGATCCGGCCCATATCATTGCTTGTGAACTTTGACCTTGGGATTGATAGGGGGTGGACTGTTAGGTTGTTGGTACATCGGGGGTCTTTGAAAGCCCGACCCCCGATTACCGTTTCCACCACAATTGTTGTTGCTGTTCCCATTCCAATTGTTGTTGTTGCCTCCCCATTGTTGATTGTTGTTCCCCTAGTTGCTTGAGTTGTTATTGTTATTCCAATTTCCTTGCCCTTGATTGTTCCAATTTTGGTTGTTCCCTTGAGATATCCACTGTTGGTTAGAAGCATTGTTCCTTTGTCCTTGGAAATTGTTTGCATACATCACATCCTCATTTTGTTCATCATAGGAATCATCATTGTTGTAATCACTAACACCTTGCTCACTTTGATCATTGTTGATTTGCATTTTATTTCCACGTTGTCTTCGCTTGCTGACCAAAAGATTGACCCCCTCCATAGCATGCACTTTCTTTGGTCCTTGGATTTTCTGAAGATGTGCCTTGGCAAGTTGATTCATAGTTGTTGTTAGCTCAGAAATGCATGGTCTTGAAGTTCTTTGTGGAGGTTGATTACACTTGGGTCACCTTGGGGCATATTAGCCCGGCTTTGCCATGCTGACGAAGTGTCAGCCATTTCATCAAGAATATCACATGTTTCATTATAAGATAGCTTCATGAAGTTCCCCCCAACTAATTGGTTGATCACACACTGATTGGTCGTATTAATGCCCTGGTAGAATGTTTGTTGTATCATAGCCTCGGTCATGTCATTATTGGGTCATTCTTTGACCATTGTTCTGTAGCGCTCCCAAATCTTATGAAGGGGCTCATTTGTTCCTGCTTGAATGCCAATCTCATCTCTCAAAGCTGCCATGTGTCCGGGGAAGAAAATCTTGGCAATGAACGTGTCCGCCAATTAATCCCATGTAGAGATAGAATGGTTGGGGAGTCGTTCAATCCAATTCAGTGCTTTCCCTCGGAGATAGAAAGGAAATAGTCTGAGCCTCAAAGCATCCCCCGATACATTGGTTTGCTTGCTCCCCCAACAGGTATCCATAAATCCTTTTGAGTGTTTGTAGGTATTTTGATGGGGAGCACACGTGAAATATCCTCGCTGCTCCAGAAGTGTCAACATGACATTTGTGATTTGAAAATTGCCTGCCTGAATCCTGGGAGGGACAATTGCACTAGCATATCCCTCATTCGGAAGCACCCGAGGAGCTACTCTTGGAGGGGCGGGGGAGGGTCTAGAATATTGTCATTTCCATTGGCCTGGCGGGCTCTTCTTTGAGCTTGAGGTACTAGATGCACCTCATCTTCCCCGTTATCATCTACCTCCTCCCCTGATATAACATTGCCCAGAGGATCAGCCATATGTACCTGTAGCGATGTAAACACACAAGTTAACAAATAGAATGAAAGAAAAACAATCTACACAGCTAATCGAATAGATAGCCAACACCATTTTAACTCCTCAGCAACGACGCCAAAAAGTGATCGAGTCCCACTTATACCACCATAGAATGGAAAGGCAAGGTTGATGTAGCTTTACCCGATAGGATCGGGATCGAAATCCACAGGGAGTTAGATTATGGGAGTTGAGTTTTTATCCGATTTAGGAGTGTGTATTGTTCCCAACTACTCTTCTAAATATGGGTTGGTTTGATTCTATACTAAGTTTAATACTAAAGATTTCTACTATCAAGATAGCTACAATATTTTGTGGGATTTTATCAAGTTATAAAAAGCACTAGGGATGCAACTTACGCCTAGGCGAGTATCTAACGGGATCTAAAATCTAGGATAAACTTGTTGGTCATGGGCTCGTGATATAACATCACACTCAATTACTCACCCTATACCTCTCGGTAGTTTGGGTGACTTTGCCCGAATTGGCTTCCTCAAGCCTAATTGGGTGTTTCAACATGGCAACTGAAATGGATCAAGTCGGTATTACTATATCTAGTCTCTACCCTTTAATTGGTGCTATCAATCTCTTGAATTCACCCCAATTCCTTGTTAGACTATTTTACCTAGACTTGGGTCATCTTTCTCAAGAGCAACCCTAGTCAAAAAGGCATGAATCAGTATTTGCAACCACTAATTCAGTAAATTAAGCATGAAATAGACTAAATATCACTGATCCAATAACAAGTAAACCCTAAAATTAAATACACATTAGATACCCACACTAGGGTTGGGTCACAACCCTAGCTAATGGGTCTAGCTACTCATATTCATGGAAGAAATCAAAATAGAATAGAAGATGAAATTAAACCCATAAATGTTGATTACAAAGATAAAATCTAAGATTAAGAGTAGAATCTATGCTAAAATTAGTCAAAAAGAAAGATTCTATCCACGAGCTCCCTAAAATATCTGATAACCTAAAAATGAGAAAAAGAAGTATTTATACACAGTTGAAAATACTGGACAAAATTGCCCCTACGGAGATTTCGCTATCAGCGGAAAACTGAACGCCTCAGCGGAATGGATTATGTGGCCGCGGGATTATAAGCGCGGACCGCGGTTCTTGAATTGGCACTTCTCTGAACCACATTTCCGCTCCCAGCGGAATCTAGAGCGCCTCAGCGAAATTGAAAAGCGCGGCAGCGGAAAAATATCTCTGATCGCGCTCTTGTGAAGGACCTTTTTTGACAACTCTCTGAAGTTGGTATTCCGCTCTCAACGGATTATTGAGTGCTCCAGCTGATTTTAAAGCACGATAGCGGAATTTCGGCGCTATCAGCGATTCCACAATGCCACAAATACATCTCTCTGAACATTATTCCGCGACCGCCCTCTGAATTCTGCCCCAACGGAATGTCTTCCACTGCAACGCAATAATAGCGCTGTCAGCGCTTTTGCTGGGTCCCTGGGCTGTGCAAGTTTTGTTTCCGTTTAAGTCAGTTTTAGCCATTCTCGTCAATTCTGACTCAAAACCTGCAATTTAAGCACCTTGCATTAGTTTTTGGAAGTACCTTAGTGCATTTTTGCCTCAAAACCTAAGCAAAAAAGAGTAAATAGTAGGTAAAAATCCCTAGTTATCAGTACCTATAGACCCGCATGTTGCTCCAGATCAGGTTCCAGCCGCAGATGTTCCAGCGGGACCAGCCCAAGCACCGGCAATGCCTATTGTTATTCCGGGTCTTCAGGAGACCTTGACCAATATTATGACCGTGTGCACCAGTCTTGCACAAGCAGTCGATGTTTCTACTACAACTGCTACTTCTCAGGCCAGGGAAGGCACTCAGACTCTTGCTGCCAGTACACCTGAGTAGGTTATTCAGGGACTGCATGTAACACCCTGAATTTTATAAATAAATTATGTATATTTAGCTGAACTTGTTGTTATTGCTAATATTTTATCACTTTTATTAAATTTAATTTTTCTACTTTATTTGATTAAAAAAAAAGATTTAGTATATCCTATTGGGTCCCTTAAATCTATTTTGACCCATTTGAGAAAAATAATATCTAGCTTCTACCTATTTGGGATATAAACCCTTTATAATAGCAAAGTCTCTTTCTCTCTCATAAGACATTTACTCCTTCTTTGTTCTATCACTTTTTATTGGAGAACTCTCAATCCACACAACTCTCATTTTCCCACCATCATCAACATCACATTTGTTTACATAAAAGTTTTAGTCATTATCCTTTGAATATATGTTGGAATATTATTTTCAAGAATCAAGATGGGTTAAGCTTATTTGAAACCCTAGGTTTGGATTTGTGGAGAAACTCTCTCAAACTTGTGGTAAGCTTCTTGTTCAATGTATATTTTGGTGAAATTATTAAGTTTGTTGTTAGACAATTTGAGATTCTGAAAGTAAGGGATTTAATCCCGTTTTTGAACTGGACAGCAGTTGGTACTTTGAGCGTAACATTTTCTCCAAAACTCGGATTGTAGTGCTTCAAAATTCTGTAGAAAGATAAGACATATATCTACAATTATTATGAAGACCAAAATGGTCAGTTCTG
This sequence comes from Nicotiana undulata, assembly GCA_005239495.1. Lineage (NCBI taxonomy): Eukaryota > Viridiplantae > Streptophyta > Magnoliopsida > Solanales > Solanaceae > Nicotiana > Nicotiana undulata. The sequence continues at coordinate 21,023 of ML282528.1, read as the reverse complement.
TTGTTTACTATGACAAAAGAGGGCTTAAACACATGGCAAAGTTGCTGCCAGATTTTTAGTAAATAAATGCGACCCCTTTAGTTCCCCTTTTTGATATTCATCATGATTTGGTTTAAACATTTTTAAATGTAATACCTTAAGTGAGTGTTGATTACGTGCTTAAGGTACAAGAGACACTCGTTCAAGCTAAGGAGCACACCTTAGGAAAATCGCTCTTTCTTGGCTTAGAAGGTCTTAAATCCTTTTATGTCGTTTGAGCATTAGAAACACTAAAGCTCCAAGGTTTGCACATAAACTTGAGTGTTTCTTTCAAGTTAATTTGTTGAGATATTGTAAGCGGTTAAGGTTTGGTGAAATTTGTACCTTACATTAAATTTGTTGTCATATTGACTAGGTTGTTACTTTACTAGTTTACTTGCTTTGTTGCTTGAGAAAGAATATCTTGAGGCATTTTGATTTGTTAGTGATCATTGAGGGAATAATTTTGTAATTGATTATGAATATGTTAGATTATATGGGTGTCATTTAAAGTATTTTTGAAAGACAATTTAACTCGCCCACATATACGGATTGCTTGAGCATCATTGCATTCTTGTTGGGATTTTATCACTCTTGTGATAGTGACTTTGTCACTTTAATGGTATGCCTTTTGTTTGGACCTTGACCCATCTTGACTTTGGATTCACACTCCATCCTAATAATGGACTTTGTTCATTTTGAGTATGGATGGGAAAGCCACTTTCAATATGGCTCTTAATTCTCTTGATAATTGGGTGACGACCCTTCTTGATCTAGGACTCCGGTCCTTCTTGTTGTTTGATTATATTTTGATGTAATTGCATGAAGCATGTGTTGGGCGAATCAACTAATCGGTGGATCTTTTCGGATTATGGTTGAAAATCTTCTTGACATTTGATATCTTGAGTAGTGGTTATCTTCAACTACTTTATGATTTGATATTTAGCCCTCTTGAGATGATTGTACCTTCATTAAGTACTTGATGTTGATTTTAATAAGCTCATATCTAGAATTTATTCCTTGTATTCATTCCATAGTTTACCTTTCTTTTATTATGAAATGTTAATTAAGTTTATGTGCCAATAAGCTTTATGCTTAGTGAAAGTTTGTTACTATCGTAGGTGATGTGACGGGAGATGCGTGAGGATATCATTTAAAGTAGACTCTTTGGAAGACTAGATGAAGATCACACTTGCATAGGCATATGTAATTTTTGTTTGTAAACTTTTAGGGACTAGTACATGGTCCATATGATACACTTAGATATACACTCTTGAATGATATTGGGTCATGACACTATTATTTTGGTAACTTTATTTTGGTGAATGATTTGACTATTTTGTGGGTGTTTAAGCCCATGTCTTGAAATTTATTAAATTTGGTACTTGAATTGAACTGGGAGATTGTTTTTGAAGATTTAACTAGCTTTTATTTGATTGAGAGTTGAACTTTATGCTTAGTTTGAGTCTTGAACGGTGTGTGAAAATATATTCTTCTACTTGGTATTTTATAAATGTTAAAGTACTAATTTAACTTAATTAGATGTTGCCGTTTTCTTTTTTTCTGTCTCTTTTTAAAAAAAAATGGTTATATCTTGAAATATTTAAAAAATAATTATGAGAATATTTTTTTCTAAGTTGGTATGTTGTATGTTGAAGTTTATTCATGAGCATATTTGTTTTTCTCTTTTTCCTAGTTTATTTTATTAAAAGAATGTTTATATTTATAAGTATTTTATTAGTGTTTCGAAGTGGCATCCCCCTTGAGGTTTCTACAAGCTTTGGTATCAGAGCCTAGGTTTGTGATTCTAGGATTTTTGTTGTGATCGTACATAGTATTTGTTGTTATTTCCTCTTTTTTAAATGGCTTGGAGATTATAAATTTTTGCATACTTGTTTAGTGTAATTTTTTGTATTCTTTGTGCATATCTATCGTGTACATGTCCCTAATGCAGTGTGATCTTAACTTTTATAGGAATTTTAAAATGGTCTCCCCTTTGAATAGAGTTATTGAGTTTGTTGATGAAACTCAAGCTCCCTATAATGCTCCACCTCACCTTCAAGGAAGAGATGAGGAATCTTTACCTAACCTAAACCATCCTCGTGTTAGTGAATTTGAAGTGGGCAATAATCCAAGAGCAATGGGTCATATTACTCCTATTATTACTCATCTATTTCAGCAGATGGCTGAGTTCTTTCGTCACTTGGCTGGGACAATGTCAGAACCTAATGAAATGAATTTTGAGAAGATCAGGAAAATGGGTGGAGTTGAATTTGAAGGCACTACTGTTTCCACTGTAGTTGAACAATGGCTCGAGTGCATGGAGAGGGTCTTTGAACAACTAGAGTGTACTAACGCTGTCCAATTTAAGTATGATATCTCTCTTTTACAAAAAGATGCCTATGATTGGTGGGTAAGTGTGCCATATGCAAAAGCAAAACCTCCCGTGCTTACTTGGGATGACTTTCTGAAAGCATTTCGTGTGAAATATGTCATCCCCCCCCCCTCCCCCTGTCTATTGTGATGCTAAGAAAAAAGAGTTTCTGAATTTAAGACAAGGGTGTATGTCTATTGCAGAGTATCAACAAAAATTTCTCAGGCTTTCTCGCTATGTTGGAGGTATTATTGATGATGAAAGAGACAAGTGCAGAAGATTTGAAGAATATTTGAATGGTTCCATTTGAAAATCTGTGGCAATCTTGCAACTTGAGGATTTTTCCAAGCTAGTTTCAGCTGCTCTTACTTGGGAAAGAATTGACAAGGAAGAAGTTAGTAGGAGAGAAAACAAGTTTAGGAAGGGTAATTCAGATTATGGTGGTCCATCCAAGAAGGGAAAGTTTTACTATTCCAAGACTGAAAGTGCACAGAAATCATCATATCATAAACAGAATAAGCCAAATTTCTCTACTGCTAGTACTCCAATTTATGGCCAAGGCAAAACTTATATACCTACTTGTGCACAGTGCGGGAAGAATCACTAAGGTGCTTGTAGAAGAGCTTCTGGTGCTTGTTTTAATTGTGGAATCCTGGATCATAAAGTGAAGGATTGTCCTAATCCTCTTTCTTGTACACATACAGAGGGCTCAGTTCAAAAGTCTATCACTACTCATTCTCAAGCTAATAGAGGTGACAGAGCTAGAAATATGCAAGCGACAGGTTCAAGTGGAGCTAATCAGGCTAGTGGGTCAAGAGCTACTGCACGAGTCTATACTATGAGACATAAGAATGACCAAGATGGCCCGGACGTGGTTGTTGGTAAATTTCACTTATTTGTCATATCTGTTGTTATATCATTTGATCTTGGATCTTCACACTATTATGTTTGCTCATCACTTGCATTTCCTGAAACTGTTAAATCTATGAGACTTGACTTTGATGTGCTTGTCACGAGTCCATTAGGTTATCAGGTTGTTGTTAACAGGATTTATCGAGATTGTCCATTCATGATTCAAAATCTAGTCTTCCCTGCAAACTTGCTTGAAATGCCCTTCCAAGACTATGATGTTATTGTTGGTATGGATTGGCTCCATTGGCACCGTGCATTGGTTGATTGTAGGTTGAAGCAAGTGACTTTTAGAACTCCTACATATTCACACATAGTAGTTCGGGGAGAAGTGTCATATATTTACTGATCACAAGAGTTTGAAGTACTTGGGTACACAAAAAGAGTTAAACTTGAGACAACGTAGATGGATTGTACTCATCAAAGATTATGATTGCACGATTGATTATCATCCTGGTAAAGCCAATGTGGTTGCAGATGCCTTGAGTTGCAATTCTCTTGCAAGTTTAACTCTATGTCCTTTGTCTTTGCAAGTTTAACTCTAAGTCCTTTTCCTTTGCTTCTTGAATTAAGATCCATGAATGCTTGTCTTTAATTTGATCCTAATGGTTCTATCATTGCTAATTTTCAAGTCAAGCCAATATTACTTGAGCAGGTCCGAGAAGCACAGAAGTTAGATGAGAATCTTGTGAAACGGGTTGAAGAAGTCCAAAATGGAAGAGAATCAGATTTTACATTGAAGGAAGATGGTACCTTATTTTGTAAAATTAGGTTGTGTGTTTCTAATGATGATGAATTGAGAAAGGAGATCTTGATTGAAGCACATAGTTCACCTTATGCAATGCATCCTGAAGGTACTAAAATGTACCGGACCATCAAGGAGCACTACTTGTAAGGTGGTATGAAGAAAGACATTCAGAGTTCATTTCCAAATACTTGGTTTGTCAACAAATAAAAGTTGAACATCAAGTCCCAGCTGGTCTACTGCAACCCTTGCAAATACCTGAGTGGAAATGAGAAAGGATAATGATGGACTTTTTTTCTGAACTTCCACTCACTCAAAGGAATCATGATACAATTTGGGTCATTGTAGATAGACTAACTAAGAGTGCTCATTTCTTGGGAATCAGAATGGACTACTCACTAGATTGTTTGGCAGAATTATACATTAATGATATTGTGAGGCAGCGTGGAATCCCTGTTTCTATTGTGTCTACAGAGATCCAAGAATTACATCCAGATTTTGGTCAAGCTTGCAAGAAGCTTTAGGTTCTAGGTTGAACTTTAGTACTGCTTTCCATCCACAAACAGATGGCCGGTCCGAGAGGGTAATACAAGTCTTGGAAGATATTCTTCGAGCACTTATTATTGAATTTGAGGGCGGTTGGGACAAACACTTGGTCTTGATAGAATTTGCTTATAACAATAGATAACAGACAAGTATATGTATGCCTCCTTATAAAGCTTTATATGGGAGAAAATGTAGAACTCCTCTCTACTGGAGTGAAGTTGGTGAAAGGAAATTGGTTGGTCTTGAGATTGTACAACAAACTGAAGATAAGGTGAAAATCTTCAAAGATCGTTTAAAAATTGCTTCAGACAGACAAAATTCTTATGATGATCTTAAAAGGTGTGAAATTGAGCATCAGGTGGGCGATAAGGTATTTTTGAAGGTTTCTCCGTGGAAGAAGATTATGAGATTTGGCCAGAAAGGAAAACTTAGTCCTCGATTCATTGGACCTTATGAAGTACTTAGAGAATTGGTCCAGTTGCATATAAGCTGGCTTTGCCACCTGAATTAGGCAAGATCCATAATGTCTTCCATGTTTCTATGCTTAGAAGATATCGCTCTGATCCGTCTCATGTTCTTCCTATTGAGTCCATTGAAGTTAATCCTGACTTAACATATGAGGAAGAACCTATTCAAATCTTAGCTCATGAATTTAAAGAGCTCGGGTACAAGAGAATCCCCTTAGTGAAAGTCCTATGGAGAAATCATTCTAGCAAGAAAGCTACTTGGGAGCGAGAGGAGGACATGTGACTGCAATATCCGCATTTATTTCAAGACTAGTATCAGGTAAATTTCGGCACGAAATTTTATTTAAGGGAGAGAGAGTTGTAACACCCTGAATTTTATAAATAAATTATGTATATTTAGGTGATCTTGTTTTTATTGCTAATGCTTTATCACTTTTATTAAATTTAATTTTTCTACTTTATTTGATTAAAAAAGAAGGGGGGGGGGGGGTATTAAAAAAAAGACTTAATATATCCTATTGGGTCCCTTAAATCTATTTTGACCCATTTGAGAAAAATAATATCTAGCTTCTACCCATTTGGGATATAAAACCTTTACATTAGCAAAGTCTCTTTATCTCTCTCATAAGACATTTTATCCTTCTTCTTTGGCCTATCCCTTTTTATTGGATAACTCTCAATCCACACAAGTCTCATTCTCCCACCACCATCAACATCACATTTGTTTACATAAAAGTTTTAGTCATTATCCTTTGAATATATGTTGGAATGTTATTTTCAAGAATCAAAATGGGTTAAGCTTATTTGAAACCCTAGGTTTGGATTTGTGGAGAAACACTCTCAAACTTGTGATAAGCTTCTTCTTCAATATGTATTTTGGTGAAATTATTAAGTTTGTTGTTAGAGAATTTGAGATTTTGAAAGTAAGGGATTTAATCCCGGTTTTGAACTGGGCAGCAATTGGTAATTTGAGCGTAAAATTTTTCCCAAAACTCGGATATTAGTGCTTCAACATTATGTAGAAAGATAAGACATAGTTATACCATTGTTAAGAAGACCAAAATGGTCAGTTCGGTTGTCTACTATGTCAAAAGAGGGCTTAAACACATGGTAGAGTTGCTGCCAGATTTTTAGTAAAATAGTTGTGACCCCTTTAGTTACCCTTTTTGATATTCATCATGATTCGGTTTAAACATTTTTAAATTTCATACCTTAATTGAGTTTTGATTACGTGTTTAAGGTACAAGAGACACTCGTTCAAGCTAAGGAGCACACCTTAGAAAAATCGCTATTTTCTTGGCTTAGAAGATCGTAAATCCTTTGATGTAGTTTGAGCTTTAAAATACTAAATCTCCAAGGTTTACACATAAACTTGAGTGTTTATTTCAATTTAATTTGTTGAGATATTGTAATTGGTTAAGGTTTGGTGAAATTTGTACCTTACATTAAATTTGTTGTCATATTGACTTGGTTGTTACTTTACTAGTTTACTTGCTTTGTTGCTTGATAAAGAATATCTTGAGGCATTTTGATTTGTTAGTGATCATTGAGGGAAAAATTTATAATTGATTATGAATATGTTAAATATTATATGGGTGTCATTTGAAGTATTTTGGAAAGACAATTTAACTCGCTCACATATACGGATTGCTTGAACATCATTGCATTCTTGTTGAGATTTTATCCCTCTTGTGATAGTGACTTTGTCACTTTTATTGGTATCTCTTTTATTTGGATCTTGACCCATCTTGACTTTGGATTCACACTCCATCCTAATCATGGACTTTTTCCATTTTGAGTATGGATGGTAAAGCCACTTTCAATATGACTCTTGATTCTCTTGATAATTGGGTGACGACCCTACTTGATCTAGGACTCTGGTCCTTCTTATTACTTTATTATGTTTCAATGTAATTGTATGACGCATGTGTTGGGCAAATCAACTAATCGGTGAATTTTTTCGGATTATGGTTGAAAATCTTCTTGACATTTGAGATCTTGAGTAGTGGTTATCTTCAACTATTTTATGAGTTGAAATTTAGCCCTCTTGAAATGATTGTACCTTCATTAATTACTTGATGTTGATTTTAATAATCTCATATCTAGAATTTATTTCTTGTATTCATTCCATAGTTTACCTTTCTTTTATTATGAAATGTTAATTATGTTTATGCGCCACTAAGCTTTATGCTTAGCGATAGTTTGCTACTATCATAGGTGATGTGCCGGGAGATGCGTGAGGATATCATTTGAAGTAGACTCTTTGGAAGACTAGATGAAGATCACACTTGCATAGGAATATGCAATTTTTGTTTGTAAACTTTTGGGGACTAGTACATGATCCATATGATACACTTAGATATACACTCTTGAATGATTGTTGAGTCATGACACTATTATTTTGGTAACTTTATTTTGGTGAATAATTTGACTATTTTGTGGGTTTTTAAGCTCATGTCTTGTAATTTATTAAATTTGGTACTTGAATTGAACTTGGGAGATTCTTTTTGAAGATTTAACTAGCTTTTATTTGATTGAGAGTTGAACTTTATGCTTAGTTTAAGTCTTGAATGGTGTATGAAAAGATATTCTTCTACTAGGTATTTGGTAAATTTTAAAGTATTAATTTAACTTAAATAGATGTTGCTATTTTCTTTTTCTCTCTTTTTTTATATAAAAAAATGGTTGTATCTTGAAATTTTAAAAAGATTTTTATGAGATTTTTTTTCTAAGTTCGGATATTGTATGTTTTTTGTTTTTTTTATGTTGTATGTTGAAGTTTATTCATGGGCATATTTTCTTTCTTCTCTTTTAGCTAGTTTATTTTAAAAGAATATTTATATTTATAGGTATTATATTAGTGTTTATAAGTGGCATCCCCCTAGAGATTGCTACACTCCAGACACCGCGGGCAGCTCCATCCCAGCCGGTTGCACCAGCTTAGGATTATGTGGTTCCAATTATGGCTGACGGCGAGCAGCGTCGGTTGGAGAGGTTTGGTAGACTTCAGCCTCCGACTTTCAGAGGTGTTGAGGGCGAGGATGCGCAGGGTTTCTTAGACAAGTGTCAGAGGATGCTTCGTACAACAGGGATATTAAAGACCCGTTGGGTCTCATTTACTACTTTCCAGTTCTCAGGAACTGTATTTACTTGGTGGGAGTCTAATAAGAGGCGTAGGTCTGTTGGTGCAACGCCCCTTACTTGACACCAGTTTTCCACTCTCTTCTTAGAGAAGTATGTTCCACAGTCTCGCAGAGAGGAGCTGCGCAGGCAGTTTGAGCAGTTACGTCAGGATGAGTCGACTGTGATGCAATATGAGATGAGATTTTCAGAGCTAGCCCGTCATGCTACAGAGTTGGTCCCTACTGAGAGAGAGAGGATCAGGAGGTTCGTGGATTGCCTCACTTATCAGCTCCGTATTCTTGTGACTAGAGAGAGTGTATCGGGTGCTACTTTTGAGTAGGTTGTTGATATTGCCCGGGAGATTGAGTCAATTCGCCACCAGGAGCGAGATGAGAGGGAGGCCAAGAGGCCTCGAGGATCTGGTATTTTTAGCAGTGTTCTCTCCAAGGGTCAGTTTTAGCCTAGCAGAGGCCCCCAATCTAGGCCTCCTCAGCCAGCTCGCCCAGCTTAGAGTGGTGCATTATCGGGGCATGGTCTCTGTAGTTCTCATCCAAGTCGCTCTTCATTCAGTGCTCTTCCAGCCCAAAGTTCATCTCGAGCACTATCGGCTCAGGGTTCATCTATTCATGGTTCTTCTATTTATTATCCTGGTGCTAGGGGTTCCCTTCAGTCCCCATCTACATCACTAAGGAGTTGTTACGAGTGTGGAGAGTTTGGGCATATGAGGAGGCAGTGTCATCGTCTTCTTCGGGGTCCATCTTAGTAGAGGAGTCAACCTTCGACTTCAGGTCCAGTCACTTCACCACCCACCCAAGAAGTTAAGAGTGGGGGTCAGACAGCTAGAGGCCTCCCTAGAGAGGGGAGGTCGATTAGGTGGATGTCAGGCCTATTTTTATGCACTTCCAGCCAAACCAGATGCTATGGCCTCAGACGCAGTGATTACAGGTATTGTTTCAGTTCGTCACCGAGATGCTTCAGTGTTATTTGATCCTAGTTCCACATATTCCTATGTTTCATCATTTTTTGCCCATTTTCTGGATATGCCTCGTGAGTCCTTAGTTACATTCTTTCATGTGTCGACTCCGGTGGGCGATACTATTATTGTGGACCGTGTGTATCGGTCATGTGTGATATCTATTGGGGGTTTGGAGACCCGAGTGGATCTGTTGTTGCTTAGCATGGTTGATTTTGATGTGATATTGGGCATGGATTGGCTATCTTCATGTCATGTAGTTCTAGATTATCACGCTATGATCGTGACCTTAGCGATGCCGGGATTTCCGAGGGTTGAGTAGAGAGGTTCTATTGATTATGTGCCTAGTTGGGTGATTTCATACCTGAAGGCTTAGCGTATGGTGGAGAAAGAGTGTCTTTCTTATTTGACTTTTGTGAGGGATGTCAGTGCTGAGACTCCCACTATTGATTATGTTCATGTAGTCCGTGATTTTTCGGATGTGCTCCCTGCAGACTTGCCAGCTATGTCGCCTGACAGAGATATTGATTTTGGTATTGATTTGGTGCCATACACTCAGCCTGTCTCTATTCCACCGTATCGTATGGCACCAGTAGAGTTGAAAGAATTGAAAGAGTAGCTTCAGGAACTCCTAGATAAGGGGTTCATTCGGCCTAGTGTGTCACCTTGGGGTGCACCGGTGTTATTTGTGAAGAAGAAGGATGGTTCCATGAGGATGTGTATTGACTACAGGCAGTTGAACAAGGTTACAGTCAAGAATAATTATCCTTTGCCTCGTATTGATGATTTGTTTGACCAGCTTCAGGGAGCCAGGGTGTTCTCTAAGATTGACTTGAGATCCGGGTATCATCAGCTGAAGATTCGGGATTAAGATATTCCCAAGACGGCTTTTAGAACTCGTTATGGTCATTATGAATTTTGGGTGAAGTCTTTTGAGCTGACATATGCCCCAGCAGCGTTCATGCATTTGATGAACAACGTGTTTCAGCCATATTTGGACTCCTTTGTTATTGTGTTCATTGACGACATCCTGGTGTACTCTCGTAGCCAGGAGGAGCATGCTCAGCATTTGAGAGTTGTATTGCAGAGATTGAGGGAGGAGAAGTTGTATGCAAAATTCTCCAAGTGTGAGTTTTGCATATGTGAGTTTTGGCTTGGCTCAGTAGCTTTCCTGGGGAACGTGGTGTCCAGAGAGGGTATCCAGGTAGATCCGAAGAAGATAGAGGCGGTGCAGAGTTGGTCCAGACCGTCCTTAGCAATAGAGATTAGGAGCTTCCTTGGTTTGGCGGGATGTTACCATCGATTTGTGGAAGGGTTTTCTTCTATTGCTTCGCCCTTGACCAAATTTACCCAGAATGGTGCTCCATTCAGGTGGTCGGACGAGTGTGAGGAGAGCTTTCAGAAGCTCAAGGTTGCCTTGACCAAAGCTCCAGTGTTAGTATTGCCATCAGCTTCAGGTTCCTATACAATATATTATGATGCCTCGAGGATAGGCATTGGTTGTGTTTTGATGCAGGAGGGTAGGGTGATTGCCTACGCCTCGCGCTAGTTGAAGACTCATGAGAAGAATTATTCGGTGCATGATCTCAAGTTAGCATCCATTGTTCACACCTTGAAGATTTGGCGTCATTATTTGTATGGGGTGCATTATGAGGTTTTTAGTGATCACCGTAGTCTGCAGCATCTGTTTAAGTAGAAGGATCTGAATTTGCGTCAGAGGAGATGGTTGGAACTTCTCAAGGACTATGAAATCACTATTCTATACCATCCAGGGAAGGCCCGTGTAGTGGTCGATGACTTGAGTCACAGAGGAGAGAATTTGGGAAGTCTAGCATATCTTCCAGTAGCAGAGAAACCTTTAACACTTGATGTTCAGGCCTTAGCGGGCCAGTTTATGAGATTGGATTTATCGGAGCCCCGCTGAGTATTGGCTTGTGTATACTCCAGGTCTTCTCTTTATGATCGTATTAGAGAGCACCAGTATGATGACCCACACTTGCTCGTTCTTCAGGATAGGGTCTGGCGATGTGATACCAGAGATGTAGCTATTGGTGATGATGGTGTGATGAGGATGCAGGGGCGGATATGTGTGCCTAACGTGGGTAGGCTTTGAGAGTTGATTCTAGCGGAGGCCCACAACTCGCGATACTCCATTCACCCGGGTGCCGCGAAGATGTATCAGGATATGAGACAGCATTATTGGTGGACACGGATAAAACAGACAATGTTGTATTTGTAGCTTGGTGTCTCAACTGTCAGCAGGTCAAGTACAAGCACTAGAGACCCGGTGGATTGCATCAGAGGTTGGATATTCCAGAATGGAAGTGGGAGCGGATCACCATGGACTTTGTAGTTTTTCTCCCACACACTTCGAGGAGGTTCGATGCTATATGGGTTATTGTGGATCGGCTGACCAAGTCTACGCACTTCATTCCTGTTGTAACTACTTATTTTTCGGAGTGGTTAGCTGAGATTTATATCCGGGAGATTGTTCGGTTGCATGGTATTCCGATTTCCATCATTTTGTAATAGGGGTACTCAGTTCACATCGCAGTTTTGGAGGGTTGTACAGAGAAAGTTGGGTACTCAAGTTGAGTTGAGCACAACCTTTCATCCTTAGGCGGACGGGTAGTCCAAGCGCACTATTCAGATATTGGATGAAATGTTGCACGCGTGTGTTATTGATTTTGGAGGTTCATGGGACCAGTTTCAGTCACTCGCGGAGTTTGCATATAATAATAGTTATCAGTTGAGTATTCATATGTGTAGATCTCCAGTTCGTTGGTTTGATCCGGGTGAGACTAGGATCTTGGGTATAGATCTGGTACAGGATGCGTTAGATAAGGTGAAGTTGATTTAGGAGCCACTTCGCACGGCGCAGTCTAGGCAAAAGAGCTATGCGGACCGGAAGTTCCGGGATGTATCTTTCATGGTTGGGGAAAAGTATCTGCTGAAGGTGTCACCCATGAAGGGTGTTACGCGGTACAGGAAGAGGGGAAAGTTGAGTCTCCGGTTCATTGGGACTTTTGAGGTGCTTCAAAGGATTGGGGAGGTGGCTTATAGACTTGCTTTGCCACCTAGTTTGTCGAGTGTGCATCCGGTATTTCACGTTTCCATGCTTCGAAAGTATGTTTGTGACCCGTCTCATGTTTTGGACTTCAGCACAGTTCTGTTAGAGGGTGATATGACTTATGAGGTGGAGCTAATAGCTATCTTGGGTCATTAGGTTAGAAGGTTGAGGTCTAAGGATATAGCTTCAGTTAAAGTGTAGTGGAGCGGGCAGCCGGTGGAGGAGTCCACCTAGGAGACCGAGCGGGAGATGCGGAGCAGATATCCTCACTTATTTGAGACTTCATGTATGTTTCTAGACTCGTTTGAGGACGAACGTTTGTTTAAGAGGGGGATAATGGAACGACCCGGACGGTCGTTCCGAGAGTTCTTTAGCCTCGTTTTCCCCAATTTTGCTTCATTTTCATGTTGTTTTGCACATTTGTGTTAGGTTAGGTTGATTGGTCTGGGTTCGGAGTGGTTGTGGAGAGAAATGAGACACTTAGTCACTTAATTTGGTTAAATTATTAAAAAAGTCAATCAGAAGTTGATTTATGAGTGAATGATCTCGGAATGTGTATTTTACGGTTCGCATAGCTTTGTTAGGTGATTTGGGACTTAGGAGTGTGTTTGGAATGTTGTTCGGAGGTTCGGAGTAGAATTAGGCTTGAATTGGCGAAATTGGATTTTTGGGGATTTTTGGTCGACAATGGAAAATTAGCTATCGAGGTCAGAATGGAATTCCAAAAATTAGAGTAGATCTGTAGCATCATTTGTGACGTGCGTGCAAAATGTCAAGTCATCCAGAGGTGATTTGGTAGGTTTCGACGTTGTTTGTGGAATTTGGAAGTTTCTAAGTTCGTAGGCTTGAATCCGAGGTTGGTTTGGTGTTTTGGGTGTTGTTTTGAGTGGTTCGAAGGCTCGACTAAGTTTAAATGAGGTTATGGGATGTGTTGGCATGTTTGGTTGTGGTCCCGAGGGCCTCGGATGTGTTTCGGGTGGTTAACGGACAAATTCTTGGACTTAAAGGTTGGTAGATTTTCTGGTGTGAATGCTTCTGGTTTCCTTCTACGCGATCGCAGAAGAGTGTTCGCGATCGCGTAGACTTAGCTAGGAGTTGCATTATTTTGTGCTACGCGATCGCAAAAGGTTGGTCGCAATCGCGTGAGAGAGTGACATTTGTGCTTCGCGAACGTGTGGTCAGGGTCGTGTTCGCATAGAAGAGAGGGACCAGGTGCAGGCTGAGGTGATTGCACTACGCGATTGCGTGAGGAAGGTTGCGATCGCGTGGAGTTGTGTGGCATTGAATCGCGATCGTGTGGGATTTTCTACGATCACATAAGGCTAACTGTGGTGCGGTGTCATTTGTGCTTCGCGATCGCGATGAAGAAAATACCTGGGCCGAATGTTTAAGTTCAAAAAATCAGGGTTTAAGCTCATAACACCAAAATTCATTAGAGAGCTCGGGAGAAGGCGAATTTGGGGGGATTTTCAGTAGAGTGATTGGGGTAAGTGTTGTTCACTCAAATTTGGTTTAATTCCATGATTATGTCTTGATTTTATCATTTAATTTGGGAATTTGGGGTGAAAATTGGGAGAAAATGGAAGACAAATTGGAGAAATTCTTTTGGGGATTTGAATGGCCATTTGATGTCGGACTTTGATGAATTTGATATGGGTAGACTCGTGAGTGAATAAGGATTCTAGTTTTGTAATTTTTTATCGAATTCCGAGACGTGGACCCGGGGGAATGGTTTTGCCAATTTCGGGATTTTCTATTAAATTTGATAATTTTCGCGTGGGTTTTGTTCTTTTAGAATATATTGATGATATGGTACTGATTTTGGTTAGATTCGGAGCAATTGGAGGCCGAGTCAAGAGGCAAAGTCATCGCGGGTTAGGATTTTGGTCGGTTTGAGGTAAGTAACGATTATAAATCTAGACCTGAGGGTATGAAACCCCGGTATTTCATATTATTTTGATAAATGAGGTGACGCACATGCTAGGTGACCGGCGTTTGGACCTGCATCGGTAGGGATTGTGACTTGGAGCCTCCCGTAGGGGCTATTAAGCCGCGTATTTGACTAGATATCATATGAAATTATGTATTTTAGAGATTTTTATTATGTTTTGGGTTGTATGCCATGTTTGGGGCCTTGTGCCGACCTGTTTGGATCCTCAGGGGGTATTTTTGCTACTGTCCTCACACTGTTATGATAGAAAATATATTCTCAGTCATGATTTATACCCGTTCACTGTTTATTCTTATTCATCACTCTATTTCTAAACAAATGAAAGATATTTTGGGCTGAGTCCCCTTGATTTGTACAGAGATGCCCGAGTGGCTTGTGAGGATGATGACTGAGTGAGGCCAAGAACCGGATTGTGTGGATAGTGATGGATTGGGCTGCACGCTACCGCTTGGGCAGTAGGAGCCCCTCCGGAGTCTGTACACCCCCAGTGAGCGCAGTCGACTATTTACGGATTGGGCTGCACGTCGCAGCAGTTATTATATTGTACCTGATGAGCGTGAGTGCTGAATTTGAGTATTGACCGACGAGAGTTGAGTCACGAGTGACTGAGAGGCTCGCCCGAGAGGCTTTATTTGTGAGTGATATTGTGCCCGAGGGGCTTATTTTCATGACTACTGTTTTCACGTTTCTTTACACTGAGCCTCTTTGATAATGTTGAACAAATGTTTTATGCGCGATTCTAATGGAAAATTTGGAGTTTTATGAAATATTCAGAATTTAAATTCTTGATTTGATTCATTAATTTCCACTATTGTTTATGTTATGAAATTGCATGATTTTAGATGCTCGTCACTGCACTCAAGTCTTTAGTTATAATTGTTACTTACTAAGTTGGCATACTTACATTACTCCCTGCACCTTGTGTGCAGATTCAGGTGTCGGGACTGATTGAGAGTTGATTCATCCTCTTTGGAGCATTAGTCGGCACGCGTTCGCAACCCTGTCCCTCTCCTTCATATTTTGTCTTTATTTATATTCCCAGACTTGTTGTATTGAGGAAAAATAGTGTCAGATTTTGTATTTCCTTTTAGATGCTCATGATTGTTGACACCGGGTTTTTTTTTAGCAAATATAGCACTAGGCAGGCTGCCTAGTGGCTAATATATAAATAATCCCAAAATGGGTCCAAAGCTTACAAGATGTCCAAACCAAAATAGAAGTTGCATGAAGCTACTAGCTACTAAAAAGATAGAAAAGCTAAAGTCTACTGAACTAGATATTACAACAAAATAAGTTGAGTGCTTCCTTCTCCTAACAGTTTATGTGAATCCAATTGCCAGTGGTAAATACCAAGCAGCACCTATCAAGCTCTCACCAGGCGCCAGGGTATACTGTCCATAGGCTAAATTGAATTCCAAGCATCTCCACCACAGAGTTGAAGCCAACATAGTCTTCTAGTTGTAGTTACTATATGATCTCCATATGCAGTGTACTGAGTTTGTCCAAGTATTAATCACATGCGCACTCATCAAATTTAACATGTAAAAGTACCTGGCTTTAGGCAGGCTTTGCAAGGCAAAAGCTAGGCTGGGGATGGCTTTAGGCTGGCCTTGCAAGGCAAAAGCCAGGCTGAGGCTGGCTTTAGGTTGGCTTAGCAAGGCAAAAGCCAGGCTGGGGCTGGCTTTAGGCAGGCCTTGCAAGGCAAAAACCAGGCTTGAGGGTGGACTTAAGCTGGCGATGCCAGGGTAAAGCCAAGCATACTCAAGTGCTAGAAACTGTGCATTTTTGTGATCTTGTAATCTCAGATCCTTCCGTTCCAGAACCTTTAATGTCGACATCATTATAAACATTGCTAAATCATCCTCATATTGAGCATGAAACCATACTAATACCACTGAGAAATGATTCAACAATCTCCAGAGATATGACATAACAAGTTCAACCTTTTCCTTAATATTTGAACATATTAGAAGTAGAATAAATTGCACCATCCAATAGCTGCTTATTACATTGGTCTTGTACTCTATCAAAGCACCCATAGAATGAGCATGTGACCATGCTAATACCACTGGAAATTACATTAATAGCATACAGAATGAGACATAAAAGAAACATGCAGGTATGTGCAGATTCCAATCATGTGAAGCCATCAGTCTGGGGCTCTTCTCTTTGATATTCTAACCCTAAGGTTAGGAGTTTGAGACTTGTCTAAATTAATCAACCTCCTCCCTACACTAGGCAGTTCAGAGAATGAGTGAAACTTAGATGTACCTGCAAAAAAAAAACACAATGTTAGCTATAAAATCCGCCACTGAGTCGCCTTCTCTGAACACATGTTGAAAGATCACATTGAAGTTTCCCTTCATCTCCATAATTTTCTTCACATCATTTGCAATTACCCAAGGAGGATCCCATTCCCCTTCTATCACTTTCTTCATCACTAATGAGTCAGTCTCCAATATGAGAGGATGAAGACCATGCTCCACACAGTATTCCAATCCTTGAAGAATATCCTTATATTCAGCCACCACATTAGTTTTCATCCCCAAGTCTATTGCCCTTGCATACACCACATCACCTTCATCATTCCTCACGCAAAAGCCTAATGAGCTAGGACCAGGATTTTCTTTTGAGGCTCCATCAGTATTGCATTTGTACCAACCATGAAAAGGAAGCTTCCATCTTACTCTTGTAGTGATCAATATAGGTTTATATCCTTCAAAATATTGAATTATGTCTGGCCATAAAAATGGAATATTAGTCATCCAAGCATACCTCACCCTTGCCAGTTGATGCAATGTCCTATTGATCTAATGAATCACCCTTTTTGTGGACATTGAACCCCCATGTTTACCTGCATTTCTTCTCTTCCAAAGTTCCTAAGTGATAATAGTTGGTACTGCTTGAAACAATGGCTTTAACTTTGGACAACATTGAGCATACCACCAATGCTTTATAACCTACTTCAATAGAATCAATGACAAGTTCCATACTTTAGAGGCAGTGGGACTTGTGACAAATATATGCTCAATAGATTCCTCTTGGGGCTGTTGACAACACTAACACCTAGACATCACCATTTGCCCTTGCTTCCTACACATGTCATCAGTGGCTATTTTCTGCCTCCACAATCTCCACAGGAAGAAGGATATCTTGAATGGTAATCCTTTAATCCACATTAACTTGAATTCCTTATTAGGATCATCCATATGCCTTAATATTTGCCAAGCACTGCTAACACTGAACTTACCTGAAATAGTTGGCATCCAGTATGGCCTATCCCAGTATCCCTCACTGCCTTCATAATGCACATTTAGCCTTATATGTTCTGCAATTTCCTCGTTGAAGGTTTGATCTAGCATCTGATCATCCCATGTATCACCTTGTCGCAATTCTGCCACATACTGAAGATCTTCATTGATTTGAAAGTATTCAGGTAATACGTGATAAACTGCACCCAATCCCGTCCAATTTTCATGCCAAATATTAGTTGTTCCACTTTTTAATTCCCACAGGATCTCATGTTCTACTTCTTCCGTAGCATTCAGCATTTGTCTCCAAACATGAGTCCCCCTTCTAAACTGAACCACCGTTGGTATCTCCTTCTTGCAATACTTATTCCACATGAAATTAGACCACAAAGATTTTGTGGTCCTAAACCTCCACCATTGTTTAGCAAACAATGCCCTCGACACATCATGTAAGGACCTAAAACCTAGGCCCCCTTCCTCTTTAGGAAGGCAAAGATTTTGCCATGAAGCCCGATGTCTGCTTCTCCCTTCTTCCTTTGTGCTCCAAAAGAACCTAGAAAAAATCTTATGAAGATGCTCCAGGATATTTTTTGGTGGATGAAGGGCTGATAACATATGGACTGTCATACTTTGCAACGCGCTAGAAAGGATTGTTGCTTTTCCTCCAAATGACAACAACTTTCCTTTTCATGAATAAAATTTGGCCTTTACTTTATTGATAATATACTCATAATATTACTTCCTCCTTCTAGTGTAGAAAACAGGACACCCTAGATATGTGAAGGGGAATTTACCTCTTGCAAATCCTGTAATAGCTCCAACCGCCTAACACAATCCATTAGGAATCTTTGAATAGGTGTAGTATGAACTCTTATCTTTGTTGATCATCTGGCCTGATATCTTCTCATAGTTCCCCAATACCCCCATGATCTTGCTCAATGATGGAGGATGAGCAGAAGCAAAAATTATAGTATCATCAGCATATGCCAAGTGATTTAAAGGATCAGACTACTTAGGCATTCAAAATCCCACAAATGACCTATCTTCAAATAGATTATTCAAAGACCTACAAAGTACCTTAGCTGACAGAATGAACAATGCTGGTGATAGGGGATCCCCTTTCTTCACAACCCTTGTAGACTGAAAGAACCCAGAGTACTGCCCATTCACCAATACTGAGTACCAGTTATTTGACACCAAGGTCCACACCATGTTGATGAAGTGCTCAAAAAATCCCATCTTCCTTAGTACATGCAATAAGTACTTCCATGAAACCCTATCATAAGCCTTAGCCATATAAAGCTTGATCACAACATTAGCTGGCTTTCCACCTAACCTTATGTCAGTGACAATTTCTTGAGTCAATAAGATGTTCTCAAATATACACCTACCGTTCACAAATCCGGATTGATTAGGAGATATTAGAGATGGCAAAAAAAATTTCTAATCTATCATGTAACACCCTAGACAAGACCTTGTTAATGAAGTTTCTCAAGCTAATAGGTCTTAAGTCAGAAAAGGTCTCAACTCTAGGTTTCTTAGGCAACAACACTCGATTGGTGTGAGTTATGGATTAAGGCAGTACAGCTACTCCATAGAAGTGTAGTACCATGTTGTGTATATCAGCACCAATAACATCCCATCATGTTTGATAAAACAGGCTAGTGAATCCATCTGGACCACTAGCACTCTCCTTACTAAGCTCAAAAAATGTTGTCCTTACCTCTTCAATTGTTGGCAATATGCTAAGTTCCAAATTTTATTCCATAGTGGCCATCGAAGGCACATTATTGAGCACGGAGAAGTTAGATGCATCACCTTCATTTGTGAACAATTTTTTATAGAAGTCCATTGCAGCTGTAGCTAGTTGCTCCAGGTCTTCAATCCATACCCCATTTCCACTTTTGATCCTCTTCAGTTGCAATTTCTTTTTTTTTTTCCATGACATGATTGTGAAAGAAACTTGTATTCCTATCTCATTCAGGAAACCAAGTCATCCCAGCTTTTTGCTTCCAATACTGCTCCTCAATACTAAGGTATTTATTCAATTTAGATTGAGCATTTTGAAGTACAATCTTGTTCTCAATTGTAGGCTCTTCTTCAAACAACATCTCTTTCACCCTAACAATGTCCTCCAAAATTGCCAATTGCTTGAAGATATCACCAAATGTTTCCCTACTCTATTTTGACAATGCTGCATTCACCCTCTTGAGCTTCTGCTTGAACATCAAAATTGGATCCCCTATGAAATCAGCTTCCCAATTCTGCCTCACCACATCCATAAATGTAGCATGCTTAGTCCAAAAGTTTAAGAACCTGAAAGGCTTGACAAAATTGGTGGTCTGCTCCCCACATGTCATTAACAATGGTGCATGATCTGATCCAGTTTTGATTAGATGTTCAACTTTAATATTTGGCAACATGTTCTGAAATGGCATATTCACAAAGATCCTATCCAATCTCTTGAATATACATGCAGCATTGGGTCTCCCATTCCACCATGTAAATGGGCTTCCTTTATATCCTTGCTCAAATAAACCACACGAGTTTACACAAAACGCAAAATCTTCATATTCAGGAGGGTGTACTGGTAGTCTTCCTATTTTCTCATCTTCATGCAATATCACATTGAAACCCCCTCCTACCAACCATGGCAATTTCATATCACTTGCTAAGTATTACAAGTGATCCCACAATTCCAACTTCTCCATTCTGAACATTTTGCATAAACAAATGTCATCATCATGTGTTGCCCCAGATCATGGTGAAACTCTCTCACAGTCACCTGCTGCTCAGTATCCTCCTCATTCCACCACTGCATGAAAGAACAACCATATCTGCCCATTAATATTTGCATAGACAGTCTGTATATTCAACCTCCTTCTATATCTATCAATGAAACTCTTCTTTTGAAAAGGCTCCATCAATGCAACTACAGAAAAAGTATGCTCCCTATTCATGTTGATCACCCTAGGAAAGGCCTGTTGTGTATTCACAGGACTTATGTTCCATATTAATGTTCTGATCATCATCATTTAGATAGAGAAACTGCCCTCCTGGGCATTCTTGAAGGTTGTGGTAGATCTCTATTCTGATTCTTCTTAGTTTTCTTTCCTCCTTTAGCACTAGTTGTGGGTGATAAATCTCATTCCCTAGCAACTTGTTTAATGTTTTCTACTGTTGATTCATCATCTCCTTCATCCTCCATTGGATTTTGTCTCATTAAGTTGTCACGACCCAATACCGGTCCAGGTCGTGATGGCACCCAACGGCGAGGTTAGGCAAGCCGACGAACAACAATAACAATGAAAGTGCGGAATACAATAACAACATGGGGTAAGGCCGTAGAAACAAGCTGAACCACAGCTAGGCCCAGTACATATACAACCCCGATAACTACAACAAGTGTGTGTCGGGACTAGTGTCACAGTGTCAACGGGCGGCTACATAGATACAACAGCTGAAATATACATATACAAAAATATACAAGCCGCAGTCTGGAACAAAAGACTGAGCAAAAATAAAACCGAGAAGCTCCAGAGGTGCTGTCAGGATGACGCCAAGAAGACAGCTCACTGTATGGAGTGACACCGCGA